>CAUYON010174981.1:0-18976 GCA_963573935.1 Arctocebus calabarensis
TGCCTCCGCCTCCCAAGTAGCTGGGACTACAGGCGCCCGCCACAATGCCCGGCCATTTTTTGGTTGCAGCCGTCATTGTTGTTTGGCGGGCCCGGGCTGGATTCGAACCCGCCAGCTCAGGTGTACGTGGCTGGCGCCTTAGCATGTTGAGCCACAGGCGCCGAGCCTACATTATAAAAATTTTAATAAACCTCCTTAAATCTTCTCTGAAACTAGGTAAACAATGAGAAATAAGTATCCCCCTTTTCCTAGCACGCAGGTATTGAAGGCATTAAGGAAACATGCCTCAAGGCTCTAAAGCTAGAGGGGAATGAGGAAGAATAAACGGTGGATGGCTGGAGTGCGAGGGAAGTGAGGGAGAGCATGAAAGCAGGGATGGCAGGTGAGGCTGTAGACAAGCTTTTGGCTGCTATCAGATGCTACAAACTCAAAATGTCTTGGCACACAACTCCATCTATTTCTTACTTCCATGTCTGTGGGTTGACAAGAAGTTTGGCTAACAAAGGCTGGCATCAACCCAGGTTTGCTCCAGGCCATGGCCTGGGCTTACATTTGCTTGGTTTCTCTCAGTCATTTGTGATCACCCAGATCAGGAAATAACTCCGGATGACTCATGATCATATATTTTTCAAAATATATCAACAACAGTATCTTCTTTTTCAGTAGCACAAGGAAAAGAACAAGGCCTCATTGATGAGACCTTGTATGTTCTGGTATTTATTTATTTGCTTGTTTATTTATTGAGATAAAGTCTGACTCTGTCACCCTGGGTAGAGTGCTATGGTGTCATAGCTCACAGCAATTTTAGACTCTTGGGCTCTGTAGATCCTCTTACTTCAGCCTCCCAAGGAGGCCCTCACCATAATGTTTGTCTAATTTTTGTGTTTTTAATAGAGATGGGGTTTTGCTCTTGCTCAGGCTGGTCTAGAACACCTGAGCTGATGCAATCCACCTACCTCAGCCTTCCAAAGTACTAGGATTACAGGCGCAAGCCACCGTGCCTAGCTCTTGTTCTGGTATTTAGTTAGCTCACGTGTTAAATGGGGTGATAATAGTGCCTACCTTTCAGGGAAGATGACGCCAAGAACCTGAGTGGCCTATTGAATTTATATTACCACTAGTGAATGGCTTTCTTGCTTCATCTCATTCTCCTCAATAGTTATTAAGCGTTTTTCTCTGTCAATTCTATAGTTGAAAAAAATTACCAATTCGAGCAGTGAGGGGCACCTGTCATCCTAGCTACTTGGGAGTCTTACGGCTCGGAGTTTGAGTCTAGCCTGGGCAACACAGTAAGACCCCCATCTCAGAAAAAAACCCAAAATTCATTGTAATAATTTACATTTCTTTGAGTCTAACGTATTCTTCATATGCTTACTAGCATTCATAAATTTTTTTTTTGCACTGTGTCTGTTCATGTTTTTTGCTTACTGAAATGTTTCTCTTTCTCCTAATGATTTGTGATGAGATTATTGGTATAAAGCTATTTATTTTTTGAGACAGAGTTGGACTCTCTAACCCTGGGTAAAGTGCAGTGTAGAAGGTTATTAACCCCTTTAGAAAACACTTACCTTTTTATTATGGATAATTTCAAACCTATAAAAAGGTAGACAAAATAAACCAGGCACAGTGGCTCATGACTGTAATCCTGGCACCCTGGGAGGCCAAGGGGGGGGGTGGATTGCCTGAGGTCACAGGTTTGAGACCAGCCGGAGCAAGAGTGAGACCCTCTCTGTAAAAATAGTCCCAGCGACTTGGGAGAGAATCGCTTAAGACCAAGAGTTTGAGGTCACTGGGAGCCATGACGCCACAGCACACTACCAAGGGCAACAAAGTGAGACTCTGTCTCAAAAAAAAAAAAAGTAGACTAACATAATGAACTTCCATAATTATCAACTAATGTCCCATTTTGTTTCATCTACCATTAATCCAGTCTTCTGAATTATTTTGAAGTAAATCCCAGAAATCGTATCATTTTATCTGTAAAGATTTTGGTATCGCTAAAATTAGAAAGGACTTTTTTTTTTTTTGAGACGGAGTTTTACTTTGTCGCCCTCAGTAGAATGCCTTAGCATCATAGTTCACAGCAACCTCCAACTCTTGGGCTTAAGTGATTCCCTTGCCTCAGCCTCCCAAGTAGCTGGGACTACAGGCTCCTGCCACAATGCTCGGCTATTTTTTGGTTGCAGTTGTCATTCTTGTTTGGCAGGCCCAGGCTGGATTTGAACCCGCCAGCCCTGGTGTTACGTGGCTGGTGCCCTTAGCCACTGAGCTACAGGCGCTAAGCCTAGAAGGGATCTTTTTAAGAAACAAAACTAAAATACCATTATCTCATCTAAAAACTTAACAGTAATTTCTTTCTTTGGGGGGAGGGTTTGGGGTTTTTTTTAGAGACAGAGTCTCACTTTGCCGCCCTTGGTAGAGTGCCATGGCTTCGTGGCTCACAGCAACCTCCAGCTCCTGGGCTTAGGCAATTCTCTTGCCTCGGCCTCCCAAGTAACTGGGACTACAGGCACCCGCCACATGCCTGGCTATTTTTTTGCTGCAGTTCGGCCAGGGCCAGGTTTGAACCTGCCACCCTTGGTATATAGGGCTGGCGCCCTACTCACTGAGCCACAGGCACCGCCCAGTAATTTCTTTATATCATCTAAATTCCATTACTATTTTCACTGAAGGCTGTAGTTTTAAAATGTGTGGTAGATAAATGTAGTCTTTTGCTTCTAGTACAGCCGTATCCTCACTATTCTTGGGATGCTGAGACCCCCCAATGGATGTCTGAAACCAAGGATAGTAAATGTGCCCTATATATATCATGTTTTTTCTCCATCTTACAACTGAGATGGTGATCAGTGTATACAGTGTGGATATGCTGGACAAAGAATGATTCACGACCTGGGAGCAGGTGGATGATGTGAAATTTATTTCTCAGAATATCATGAAACTTAAAACTCACATCTTTGTAATTTTCCATTTAATATTTTAAATACTGTTGACCATGGATAACTGACACCACAGAAGCAAAACTATGGGTAAGAATGGACTACTGTACTATGTGTGCGCACCTACCGTTTTTTACCTATATGAAGACCCTCAAGCTATATCTTAGCTTCTGCCATCAAAAACAATGTGATGACTATCTTCATATTTTTTTAGAGACCTGCTTAAGATTTCTTGAGTCCAGAAAAAATTTAGTATGCATAACTGAATTCTGCCAGATTGCTCTCCAGAGTGGCTCTACCAGCTTACATTCTCATCAGCAGCGTGTGAGCGTTCCCATCCTCCCTCTCCCCATCAATACCTGGCATCATCCATCTTTCTTTTATTAGACTACTGGGTATAAAGAGGTTACACACATTTCTGGGTGTAAAGTGTTTATTTTTGCTTTAATATGGATTCCTCTGATTAAGTTCAAGTATCTTTGTATGTTGTAAGCCCAGTACATTTCCTTTTCTAAAAACTGCCCATTTGTAACCTTGACACATTTGCTATTTGATTGATAATCTAGGTATTCCTGTCTATTGTAGATACCAGTTCCTTATTAGAGCTAGACATGCAAATATATATTTTCCTATATTTTCATCTATTATATATATCATAATAATATAATATATATTATATTTATATAATACATAAATGTTCCACCAATCTTTGTCTCAGTTATCTACTGTTGCATCCCCCAAACCTTAGAAGCTTAAAACAATTTTATTTGGTTCATGACTCTATGGGTCAGAAATTAGGAAGGGCTCCACTGGTTGGTTCATCTGATTACATAACTACTAGAACAGCTGAGGCTGGAGGATCCATTTCTAAAATGGTTTCTTCACTTACAGGTCTGTTTCCTTGGTACTCCTTAGCTTCTCCACTTTTATGTCCCATTTTATAGGGCTTTTACATGTGACTTTTAGTTTCTCACAACATACTGATTTCAGGATACTTGCATTTCTTACATGACAGTGGGTTTCCAAGAGGCAGAAAGCAAACATCCTGGCCAGGTAAAAGCAACACCTGGAATTGGGATATCATCACTTTTACCACATATCCTTGATCAACACAACCAACTGGCTTACTCAGATTCAAGGAAGTGGCAAGACTCTACCTCTTGATGACAGAATGACAATGTCACATTGTAGAAAAACCTCAAACTTGGAGATAGTTTTGTGGCCATTTCTGGAAAAACAGAATCTGCCACAATTATTTTTGAGACATAGTTTTATTCTGTTGTCTAGTTTTACTCTCATGGTGTCATAGCTCACAGTAACCTCAAACCCCCGGGCTCAAGCAATCCTCCTGCTTCAGCCTCCTAAGTAGCTGGAACTACAAGTGTCTACCAAAACACCCAGCTAATCTTTCTTTTCCTTCCTTCCTTCTTTTTTGAGACAGAGTCCCTCTTTGTCACCCATGGTAGACTACTATGGCATCATAGCTCACAGCAACCTCAAACACTTGGGCTCAAGGGATCCTTTTGCCTCAGCTCCCTAGGAACTGGGACTAAAGGCACATACCACAACCCTCTGCTAGTTTTTCTATTTTTAGTAGAGACAGTTTTTCTATTTTTAGTAGAGACCTCAGGCTGGTCTTGAAATTCTGGGCTCAAGCGATCCACCTGCCTGGGCTTTCCAGATTACATGCTAGGATTATAGGCATGAGCCACTGTGCCTGACCCAGCCACATTACTTATCGACATTTAAATTTTTTCGTTTGTGAATTGTCAGACCATGGCTGTGCCCTTCCAGTTTTTCCCTACCCATTTATAAAAACTGTATTACACAGTTCAAATCTTTTGCACTTACAAAAGTTTTGTTTTCTCCAAGTTTTATTTTTTTAGAGAGTCTCACTTTTGTCACCCTTGGTAGAGTGCCATGGTATCACAGCTCACAGCAACCTCAAACTCCTGGGCTCAAGAGATTCTCTTGCCTCAGCCTCCCAAGTAGCTGGAACTACAAGCGCCCACCACAAAGCCCAGCTATTTTTAGAGATGAAGTCTTGCTCTGGCTTAGGCTGGTCTCAAACCTGTGAGCTCAGGCAAACTGAGCCACTACACCCTCCAAGTTTTAATTTTAGTATACTTCCCTCTCAAGTAGAAGCATATAACAAAAAAAGTTTCATTTCCTTTATATTTTTTTTTTTAAAAAAACCTTGTGTTAGGCTTTAAAGAACTACATAACACTCTATGTCCAAAAAAATCAATATGATATATAGGATCTCATTTAGGAATAAGCCATTTCACAAAAATTTTTAAATTAACTCCTTTATATTATAAATTCAATCAGAAAATAATTGTAACAAATGGCATGGAAAGTTAAAAATCATTGTCTTCATTTTAACCCTGTAGCACATGGGCTCTTTTCCCCTTGTAAATTGCACACACTCTATACTTTTGGTTAATAATAAATAAAGGAACAAGTTGGCCACCCATTTAATGCAACTTCATTGAAAGTATGATTTTCTCCATCTAAAAAACAAACAAAAGAATCTTCCTTAAAAACAATTTAAAATACAGAAACACAGACTTATTTCATAGTTAAAAAAATTATGAAAGCAGTTTACAAATAAACTTTTTGATTCTTTTACATGAATTCATTGATTTCTTCTTACACTGTGCTAAGAAAATCGCCACAGTGTATTTCATAAGCGTGTTAGGCAAGGAGTGCTTTTCAGATTGCTTTTGAAGAGGCCAAGACATACATCTCCTTTCATTGCTGAAGACTGTTAATAACAGAAAAGGAAACTACAGCCATAAATCTTGGATTTTTTTTTTCAGGTCAAATTCTGGGACTTATGTGGTGAGGTTTAAGGAAGTCATTGGCTCAGTTCTTAGAAAAGAAATTCAACATTTATAGCATTTTACTTACAAAAATGTAATATAACAAGAATGGTTTATTAAAATTATGTCCTTATGAATATGTTTGGTGAAAAAATTGAGTTAAAGCAAACAAATTTGAAAAAAATCTAAAATAAACAAAAATGTCCTTTAAATTCTGGGACCATATACACTGAGGGAGAAAGTTGAAAATGAAGGCAGAAGGCCAGGCATAATGGCTCACGCCTGTAATCCTAGCACTTGGGAGGCCGAGGTGGGTGGACTGTCTGAGCTCACAAGTTCAAGACCAGCCTGAGCAAGAGACCGACCTCATCTCAAAAAAAAGTACCCAGGCGTTATGGTGGGGACCTTGTAAGTCCCAGCTACTTTGGAGACTGAGGCAAGAGAATCGATTGAGCCCAAGCGTGAGGTTTCTGTGAGCTGTGACACCATAGCACTCTACCGAGGGCAACAAAGTGAGACTCTTGTCTCAAAAAAAAAAAAGGAAAGAAATGAAGGCAGAGGACAAAGAAAAATTATATTTTATGGGTTTTTTTTATGCTTTAAGATACAGAATCTTTTAAATGGAGGGAGACATACATATGATCTTGCTTTCTTTCCAATGGGAATGAATAACTTTTAATCTATATTTACTTATTTTGAAGTAAGTGGTGGTTTGTTCTGTCCTGCCCATATTCTCCAAATTCAAAAAATAGGGCCCAACAGAATAGAGATAATATATTCTGTCCTGGAAATTAATGTAGAAAGAATGGAAAAATGAAAAAAAAAATTTTTTTTTTTTGCAGTTTTTGGCCCGGGGCTGGGTTTGAACCCGCCACCTCCAGCATATGGGGCTGGCACCCTACTCCTTTGAGCCACAGGCACCACCCTGAAATTTATTATTGATAGGCATAGAATTTTTAAAAATACCTTTCTCCTTTCTCTTCTCGCAGGAGGGTTGTGGGGGAAAGGCTGTATGGAGATACATTCCCTGCTTAGGAATACTGCAATCTAAAACCAAGTGTATTTAACTTAAGAAAACCATATATAAGTACACAAACTACAACTAACAATTCTTCGTTTTCAAATAATATAAATGAAAAATAAGGATCAAATCCTGAGTGGGTGATTTCCTGTCTTGTATATGCAGTTTTACCATTCATAAATGTTCACAGATGCAGACATGCATTAATAGGAACTGATTACTTTCAGCAAAATGAGCAGATATACAGGAAAAAAAGCACTCAGAAAGGACCTGAGTAAGGCTCCCAATAGATATACCTACTTAATTCCCTTCCCAGGGTCTCCAAATTTTGGCTACACTCTAAAATGAAAATTTTGTTTGTTATCTTCCAAATTCGATTATTTAGAAGTAAGTTTGCATTTCTTTTTTCAATAAACACCAAACTAAAGGAATTCACTTCTAACACCTTGGACACAAAGTTATCCTTTTGTGTCATGTCTCACAGAAAGGAGTTTCTTTTTTTTTTTTGCAGATTTTGGCCGGGGCTGAGTTTGAACCCTCCACTTCTGGTATATGGGGCAGGTGCCCTACTCCTTAGAGCCACAGGTGCCATCCCCCAGAAAGGAGTTTCATTGAAACCCCTCAAAGCCTACATTTTAAAGACACATCAAACACAATCACAGGAATCATGTTCTTCAGAAAACATAATATAAATAGGGCTTATCACTTTTCTTTTTTTGAAACAATATTGATGTATATATACATATTTTTTGAGACAAGTCTCATATGTCATGTCACAGCAACTTCAAACTCTTGGGCTTAAGCGATTCTCTTGCCTCAGCCTCCTAGTAGCTGGGACTACAGGTGCTCATCACAATGCCTGGCTTTTGTTATTATTGCTGTCATTGTTGTTTAGCAGGCCCTGGCCGGATTCGAACCACCAGCTCCGGTGCATGTGGCTGGCACCCTAACCACTGAGCAATGGGTGCCAAGCCAATACTGATGATGTATATTACAAAAAAATATTTCATCAATAGTAATGGAGGTGGAAAGCAGAGTACCAGGCGAGGCATGGTGGCGGACACCTGTAATCTTAGCACTCAGGGAGTCGGAGGCTGGAGGATTACTTGTGATCAGAAGTTCCAAACCAGCTTGAGCAAGAGGAGGCTGCCTCTACTAAAAGTAGAAAAATTAGCCAGGTGTTACCATGAGCAACTAATAGTCCCAACTTCTCAGGAGGCTGAGACAGGAGGATTGTTTGAACCAGGTGTTTAAGGTTGCTGTGAGCTAGGCTGATGCCATGGCATTCTAGCCTGGGCGACACAGTGAGACTCTGTCTCAAAAAAAAAAAAAAAAAATCCAGAGTACCAAATAATGGCTTCACACTTTAAATACTAGAATTCTGGGGTGTAAAACCTCGCCATTTTGTACAGAGATATGTCTACTTGTACAGGTCCAGAGGGCTCTGTTCAAATGCAGAGATAAGTTTATCTTTATACTTATCAAGGTAAGTACCCGTCCACTCTTAAGGCACCTTCTAGTGACTGGTTAGTTCTGCTTAACTCAATTAAAAACGTATACATTTGCTTTCAAAGCAAATTACCAGTGTAGTTGTGGTCAGTTCTGAATCATTCTACAAATCTACAAATTCTAGGCATCCAGTCTTCCTAAGATACAAAACCAAGTCACCAGAAAACAACAGTTTTTACCACATCACCAAACAGTAACAAATGTGGACAAGATGGAGCACTTATAACGGAGAGAATTTCCTTTTTTTTTTTTTTTGAGACAGAGTCTCAAGCTGTCGCCATGGGTAGAGTGCCATGGCATCATAGCTCGCCAACCTCCAACTCTTGGTCTTAAGCAATTCTCTTGCCTCAGCCTCCCAAGTAGCTGGGACTACAGGCACCCGTCACAACAACTGGCAATTTGTTGTTGTTGCAGTTGTCATTGTTGTTTTACCGGGGCCGGGCTGCGATCGAACTCACCAGCCTCGGTGTATGTGGCCAGCGCCCCATCCACTGAGCAACGGGCACCGCCCCCAATCTTTTTTCAAACAGAAAATTAGTAAATATTCTAAGAAAAACAGGGGTCAGGTCAGAAGAAAGGAAACACATGGGTGAGACCGGACTAAAAAGTCAAAAGTATCAGTTTATGAATCCATACCTAAAATAATTCTCAACAGAATCATGGAGATAAATCCAGCCAGCTTTGCTCCTTTCTCTAACATTACTATGTTTTATGCAAATCTGGATACGAAGGAAGTATCCCACTGGAGACAAAACATCAAAGGGCTTTTTTAATGATATGTAAAAGTAGCCAAGTTTTTACATGCTCTAAAATATCAAGAAAAACAGAATTTTTTTACTCTCACTATAAATCATTTCTGTGGTGTGTCTGCTCTTAAAATTAGAAATGTACAGCTGATTTCCAAAACCAATGCTGTACATTATTTCAAATGTCCTACTTAACCAAACTTGAATGAAAAGACTTTCTGAGCTCCAGTTCTACTCATGGAAAAAAAGCTTTTAAATATTATAACATCATAATACTGTCTGAGAAATAGCTTTTCGTGATCAGTTACATAGATAACAACCAGACCATGGAAATAAGGCAGAATTTATGAGGCAGTCTAAGGTGGCAGAGACAGTGAGGTACAAGTATGGGTGAACAGGTAAAACGGCTTGGCTACCTAGGGTTATCCTGAGATTTTGATACAAATGGTTAGATGTTAGTGCTCTATTTTGCCTCAAGGGTTGAAAGAGTATGCAATACCAAAGTGTCCCAACATGTAGGAAAACCCTGTGAGCCAAGGGTTAGGGAACATAGCTCAAGGCAAACCTGATTTTCATATGTGAACCCAAATAACTTCATAGCACCAGGAAGCCCAGGGAGCTTGTTTCCCAGAACTAATGGTACTGTGACACTGGTGTTTGTTTTCAATTCAGTTTTGCATATATATCTTTCTACAAACAAATGAGTCCTTTGGAAACTCCCAAGGATAGAAGAACACGTCCAAGTTAACAGAAAAGTCTCTCACAAGTACGAACTACCTAAAACTTTCTCTCGGCATTTGCAAATAAGGTTAAAGTTCACCACCAGCAAAAGAAGGCCAACCACACACAGGGACTCGCTGATAACTCACGCAATTTCTTAAACCCAAACCAGACAGCATCCAAAACAGTGTGTCCTCTGGAAGCTCCCAAAGATGTAAGAACACATCCAACTTAACAGAAAAGCCTCTCACAAGTAGCAACTGCCTGATACTGTCTCTCAGCATTTGCAAACAAGGTTTAAAGTTCACCACAAGCAAGAAAGCCCCCCACACACAGGGACACGCTCATAACTCATGCAATTTCTTACACCACAAACCAGGCAGCACCCAATACATTGCCGTACACATCTTCCGAAATTCCGACTCTTGGCGTAAGTCCCACCAGACCCTCCAAAAAGAGCCCTCCCTAACCCAGAATAGGGTCGTCAGTACCAACGGCTACGTGGCAGGCTGAATGCTGTAAGAACAGTGGAGGGTGCAGGATACAAACCACAACATAAAGCACACGCCAAAAGGGAGGCGTTGGTCACCCAGACATTTTGAAAGTACAAGGCCAGACGACCCGGGTCCGGGTGGCTAGGACCCCCTCCCCAAGCCCGTAGCTGCTAAAGGCCCCCTGACCGATTAAATGACCGCAAGCCCCAACGTTAATCCGTCAGGCCGCTCTCGCACCTTCCAGGAACAAAACTAACAGGCTCTTGGCAACCTGGGGGGGCTATTAGTGGCCTTCTAATGGGACAGACACCCTATTAAACCCTCAGGAAAGCCAGAATCCCCCAACTCCTGGCTCAACGGCGGCCATCACAGCAAAAAAGCAACCTTTTACGACAATTCCCACAATGCCCGCGCTCGCGGCCTACAACTCCCAGAGTGCACCGGGCGCCGCCGCGGTTAACCCTATCGTGGCGACGGGGCTGGGAGCTCTGCTCCCCTCCCCCTCCCAACACCCAATTGTTGCTCTTACTTTCACCCTCACCCCGCGAAACTAACTTGGGACATTTTATCAAGCTGGAACAGTTACGCTTTGTCGCTGCCTTCCCTCATCACACAAACAACCCTAGCTGCCCAGAGCATTATCCCTGACAGAGTTGTGTTTGTTAATTTACAAAGCACTCCTCACAGTGTCAGATGTTCACTATTGAAGGGGGACCCTCAGCTTCCATCAGTCCTCCCTCTGCCCTTGTCATTTTCTGTATTTTTCTGAATGATGATAGCCCAGAGATTCGTGTCCTCACCACTATTAATTTAAAACCTGTTTCCTAAGTTCTGGGAATCAACAAGAGAGGATTGTCCTCTAACTGCCCAGAGAGTTCTACATCTCTCCATCAAACAAGACAAAATTTCCTCCAATATATGGACTCAAAAAAAAATTCATGCAACTCCCAACAAGTACTGATAAGAAAAGTTAATTATGGGCAATATATTTTTTTCAATTTCAAGTTAATTTTGTAAGAGGAAAACTATCGTGCCCATACATTTTGCTTTTCCTTTCCCACTATTGATAGAAAGATAATCAGAAACAACATACAACGCTGCTTTCTTCCTTTCTGACTTTAAAATGCCAACAAACCATAACTAAAGACAAATTTTAAGAACACTTGAAAAAAGAAACTAAGAATTCATTCCTTCAGGAAACTGCACACTTATTTTTTTTTCATGAATGAACTCCAAAGTCTTTCTCATTTTAATTAAAAATAAGAGTTTTTAAAACACATTTCTCTTAAATACTTTGCCCATAATTTCAGTAAAGATTAATAATCAGGTTTAGAGACTACCACATCATCATTATAAAGTTAAATACCCCAAATGTACAAACTGTAACATGCCCAGACGTGTAACTGACCGAGAGACAAAATAATTGTCTGGTACCTGATGAATGCACTGAAACAACAACTAGAATTCTCCCAAAGTATCTGCTATTTTTCTCATACCCAAATATAAAATAAAATGTACATAATGTCTGATTTTTCCACAGAAACATTTTGCAATTTGAAAGAGCACTCAAAATATATCATGGATTTCAAATCACAAGACTCAGAAATCCTAATATACAAACAAAACCCTAAAGCCTTGTTCTAAAGGTAAGTCTTCAAACTCTACAAAATTCTATTTTAAATGTGTCCCCTAATATTACATTTAGCTTACTAGTGAATTTTTTATCTGGTAAACAATGATGAGAAAATACTCCATCATTTATTTTTTCACTCATGTACAATCTATAGTTTCCTAAACAATTAAGACAAATGCTATAGACTAAGACATAAAAAATTATATAGACACATATTTTTGGAATCATAGTTTATTATACTATTTTATCTTATGTATTTTTCTAATTTTCACTTAACACTTTACTTAGTATTTAGCTGGAAAAGTTGCATTTTTCCCCTCTATGTTTTAATGCTGCCAGTCCTTAAACTATTAATGTATATTTTACATATTATTCTCCAGATATTAAAATATATGATGATTCATAAGAAAGGCCCTAAAACAAGTCAGAAATGAAAGTGATCTCATATATTTATCGCATGCTCACATCTCTCCTTTCAGTGCTGTAAGATTATATTTTCCATTAGGAGGTTAGTCATTTTTTTCTTTTATTTTAACCATCAAAAGATTTTAAAACTGGTAAATTCAAGGGCGTTATGTAAAGATTACATTAGAAAAAATTTTATAATTTTTCAGATTGCTCTAATCTTTCTTTTGAAAATAACTTAGAAGTTTAGTATATCCTACGTAAGTAATTTAAGTCTTAACCTATGTCCTTAATATTGGTATAAATGTCTTTATAAGAAAAACACACATTTATTCTAGAAATGAGTACTTTAAATTCATACCAAAAATGTTAGTATTTCCCCCCAAATTTTTAGATTCTATTTTACCACATGATTTTGAACGTGAATTTTTTTATAGCCCTAAACTCCATACTAAGACTTTTAAAAATATTCATGTGTAACAATATTAATGTATTTAAAATTAGGAGAAATAGTGTGTATTTTTGTTAACATATATATGTTAATAGAAAACAGACATTGCAATCCGTTTCTTTTTCCAAATGTGGTAATGGTGGCAAAGCTAGAATGTACCAATCTGCATATTTATAATAGTTTCTTTGTATAATTTCTGTAACTACTTCTTTTATTCTTTTAATTTCATACAATACTTCAAAACATTTAAGGGTTTGTTTAGACATTTTAATTGTATTTTTGGTTTATCTGCTTTAAAGCATCTGATTTTCATGTATATAATTTGTACTGTTCATGCAAAGTAAACTGCACTAATAGAATTATTACCAAAAATAGAATGAGTTGCTAATATTCTAATAGGCTTAAAAAGTTTCTCTTTGCTTTTTTTATGTTGCCAATATAGCACAATTACCCAAAACTGCAAAGAGGTCCCACACAAAAGTACAGGTTCTTGTCTGATTAAGCAAATTATTTATATTTACATTCTGGGCTCTACAAAACAACATTTTCCCAGCATGTGAATATATGCCAGAGTTTAAACGTCTCTGATATTGTGCTGTCTTAATTAACTGTAATTCATTGGCCTGCTTTTAAAGGGATGACCAGTCTTTCAAATGTTATCAGAATAGTCTATTGTTTATTATCGTATTGGTTTACACACATATGTTTAGAAATGTTTTAGGTGGCTGAAAAATCTCTTGTTTCTGATTTTGTTAAATGGTATTTAAAACTTTATCACCGGAGACATATCTTTTATTTTAATTTTGTTATGTCTGAAATACTTTAAAAAGATGGATCATGGGAATCCTATTATTATGTCCGTCTAAGTCTCATTCCCCCCCCCAAAAATTGATGTTTTTTAAATGATAAATTTCTAATTACTTTGTTTTATTTAAATTAAAAATCCTACTTTCTATCCTCTTCATAAGATTTTACATCAGTTAGAATAAGCAAAGATTAAATACATGTTACCTCTTTCCTGTAATTGAAATGCTGTCTTTTCATGGATAAAGGATAAAAAATGTCTCCTTACCTAAGGGAGGAAAGTTTTACCTTTAAAAGAAATAAAAAATAAACTCCCAAAACTTCAAGGTTCTTTAGGAGATGAAATTTTTGATATTTTCTTATAGTAATTAAAAAATGAGTAAATTATTAGTATCACTTTCTTCTATAAAAACCCTAATTGGCATATTAATATTTGTATTTTTTGAGTCCTAAATTTTAGGTTGCAAGGCTTAAATTAAATTAATGCTGCAATTTAAAAATCCTGTTTTAAATGTTATCATAAATAGTAGTTTCTTATATACTTATTTTTTTCTGTATTTTATTATGCTATTAACATATTTGGAGGAGCTTATGAGTCCATGATTTTAATACTTTCCATATATTTAAGTCATT
The DNA here is from genome assembly GCA_963573935.1 of Arctocebus calabarensis. Taxonomy (NCBI): domain Eukaryota; kingdom Metazoa; phylum Chordata; class Mammalia; order Primates; family Lorisidae; genus Arctocebus; species Arctocebus calabarensis. The sequence continues at coordinate 14,178 of CAUYON010174981.1, forward strand.
AACTATCCTTACCTATTTTAAGATGTTTTCTAATACATAATAGTATCTGTTTTATGCAGTTTCTATAGTCTACACTTCAAATAAACAGATGAAAGAAAAAAATCTAAACCCTAACATTTCTAATTTTCGAAAAGCCTTCCTACCTTTAAATAAATTTCCCCAAAAAGAGATATTTAAATGTACTACATATCCTAAGGTAGAAATACTAAATACTCTTAAGACAGAGTATTTAGCCTGAATTAAAAAAAAAAAAATTTATCTTGCCTTTCCCTCTCCCCTTTTCTGTTCACAGTTTTCTATTCATTTTAATGTAGATTTACAATCATTAACTCACATACTTTCCCTCCAAAGAAAAATTATTTTCTGCTTAGGATATTTTCAGATTTCTTATATGTCCCCTTAATTTCCTGTAAGGATCTACTTCTTCAAACTATAGAGGGGGAAAATGAGTATTAATTATGCTGTTTCCACCCCCTGCCTGAATTTTTTTCTCTAGACTTCTTTTCTAATTTTTCCCCCTATATGATTCCACTATTCTGCACTTAGCTTTTTTTTTAAACAGACCATCAAGATTTGCCTAACGTTCTTCCCCCAACATTTGAGGACATGTTCTGATTTTGTTTTTGTTTTGATTTGTAATCACAGTCTAGGGAAGCTTATCTCTCCATACTCCACACATAATCAATGTTCACTCCCCAGTAGGGACTTGTGGACTTTCATCTGCCAGACTCCGGCAATTTCTTGTTTTTTTACCAGGGCATCCCATTTAGGGTTCTTATACGGATGAATAAAGGTCAAGGACACAGATGAATTAGAGCCACAAGAAAGGATACCAGCCCCAGACACCATCCAAGGGCACAGATGAATTAGAACCACAAGAAAGGATGTCAGCCCCAGACACCATCCCTCACATCTCTGAAAGCATCTTGCTCAGGACCAGCGTTGGTGCTTTAGAATAACCTAGAACTCACACACTCCATATGCATGGCCACTAAAAATTTCCTTTTCCTAATATCACTCTTGGTGACCTTTGATTTCCTAAGCTTTGTGCCTCCTACCCCCTAAGGACATGACCTTTTTGGTATAAAAAATGTTGCAAGTGCAAAGCAGAGGTTTATTTTAAGGGTAGAAGAGTTTGCCACTCTTAGGATAGGCCTAACCAGTGTCTAGGACAGAAACAGCATGACCTTCTCAGTCTCCACCCAGACTCAAAACTCCAGTTCTGTCATTTTGCCCTGTCAACGTTCCTGGGAGACCATAACTACGCTGTGCCTCAGTTTCCTCATTTCTAATTCTATTCCATCACCCAGCACAACAAACAGACACTGAAGTGGCAGCAGCCGATGGAGACAGAATGAAAAAGGCCAAAAGAAAACAGAGAGACCTAAACCAAGGTGGCACATATTCTTCAGTTCCACCTGTTTCCCCAAAACCTTTCTTCCAGCCATAGAGGGGGGCTATGCTATTGGCAAAGTTGAGCCATCCAATATGGACAGCCCCCAGTATCCCCAAACATTACAATAGTGCAGACCATCATAGGGGAAGGAATAAGTGCAATATTTTTCTTCTTTAATCAAAGACAAAAGTTGCCAAACTAAAAGTCTCTTAATAACATACTTATAGATACAGTAGGTAGAAGCTTTTTATAAAGAATAATACCCAAGTGGGCACAGAGCCATTCAAATCTTATCTTTGCTTCACTGTCCATGATTCTGGCTTCTTTTCTCCATGTAAACAAACAGAGATACAGGCTTCCACACAAGTCCTCACTCAACAACCCAATGCCATTGTAACTGGGGAGCCAGCCCAGTGGGGAGCCCTTAAATCTTCCAGAACACTCCCTCCAACCCAACCTGGGCTGGGGGGATTATAAAGGAAATTTAGCAGAAGCATTTTTAGTGTTCTGAAAGACTTCTGTCCCCTCCCTTCCTCGGAATTCCATGCCAAATTAACCTCATTAGTTCCTACTAAGACATTCCATTATTTAAAAGAAAGCACTAAGCATAAACTTAGTTAAAAGTGATAATTTGAAATGCCAAGCTATATTCATCCTGAGCAGTATCAGATTAACATAAACTGCTTACCGGGTTCAACCCCAGCTGCAAATGGAGTCTTCATTTGCTGGAATCATCAAATTCTGCCAAATTCTCTCCAAACTTCCTTTCCATTTAAAGAGATCAAGTTCCTAGAAATAATAAAATAAGAGTTTTCCTTATCATCAACATTGAAACATTAACTATAAGCCCAATCTAAAACTGTTTAGCATAAAATTAGATTCTTTCTCTTTTGTTCTCTTTCTCCCTCCTTCTTTTTCTTTTACGTAATTTGGGGGAATTCACCCCCTTCCCCACTCTGCTTTCCTACCTAGGCATCACTCTAAAATTGAAGGAACTTTGCTTTCCCCACATCTTTACTTGAAATCCCTGTTCAGACACATCACAAACCTCCCCGGTTTCACTGTACTGCATTCCTGGCCAAATTTCACCAAATTCTGTCTTCACAGAGACATCAAATGGAAAATGAGGGGGTTGTACCAAACGATCTCCCAGGTCCCATTTAGCACACACATTCTATATGTGTCTGTGATGATCCAGAGAAGCTGGAGTGTCTCCATATAAGCACCCAAATTTGGACCTCATTTCTATATGTGTTACTGCCTCTCTCAGTCTGCTTTCCCTCCCCCTCCCAAACACTGAGGAGTTAGTGGAGCCTTCACCAAAAATTTGCATTCTGACTAATGCCACAGAGCCCAGATCTGTCTGACTCCACCCAAGAACCCTAAATGCATGGGTCAATTTTGCTAATTATTTCTCCTTGGCTTCCCTCATGTTAACCTTCTAAATATAACCCCTCCCTAACCATGATGCTGTTCACATATTACTTTTTCTCTTACACATTATTTGAATTTCACAGCTTTAAAGGCAACCTACATGCCTTTAAAGGTAAAATACATGCACCTATTAAGTTCATGGACACTACGTTTCTGTGAACTTTTTGCTGAATTACTTATTATTTAACACTTATTTTTCTGGGCTAACAGTCCCTTCTTTACTCGGCTTCTTCACCCTAACTCATTCCTTTCTCATCTGTATCACCGATGATGATCACTTCCTTTTTCTCATCAAGAACCATCATTACCACCAGTACCTTTTTATGACCCAATTGAGGAGGTCTCAACACCATTGGAACACAATCTTCTAAGAAAAACAATAGTTCTCCATTCATCACTATCCTCATCCTCATCCGTGATAACATTCACTGAGAGTTTCCAAGGTGACAGGCACTGTTCTAAGCATTTAATCCTAACAACTCTATGCAGATTCTATTATCACTCCCATTTTACAGATGAGAAAATTGAGGAAACAAAGATCATGCCATTTGCCCAAGGGGTATTTCTAATGAGTAAAAGATCAGAGTTTGAAAGCCACTCATTTGGAGGAGAGAGATTGTACCCTTGACCACCGGGATGCACTGCCTCCCTCAGTAAGTGATTTCCATGGCTCTGCCACCATTAAAATTCTCTGAAGCCCCAGCACTTGATTATCTCAGAATACCTGGTCTTCTAATTGTCGAATTAGGTATAAGACAAATATCTAATAAGAGTTGTTGGGAGGATCGGAATAAATACAATGTGAAGCACTCAAAACAGTGCCTGGTACAGAGTAAAAATTCTGAAGAAATGTCAGCAATTATTTTTTAATGAGGGTCTCTCAGTTTACAGATGAAGACACTGCAGTCAGTAGTTAGCTAGTGAAAAAACTAGGACTGCAACCCAGAAGTATCACAGCCTACTTCCATATAAAAATACCACTTATTAATGCAATGGTAACTTCAGAGCTACCTTTAAATTTTAAGACTTTAAAATATTCCACGTCTCATATTTCTTAGTCCAGGACTTTAGCTACTGAACTATGTTGCTTCTTCTCTTGCTAAAAGGCAAATTCCAAGGAATCAAGGAATGTGGACTCATTTGTCCTTTCCTCCTAGGACCCAGAGGACCCAGCCCATCTTTGCTACCAGTAACTCAACAGTAACCAATAGTTTTGGAAGAGCAGGCTTACCAAACGCCTCCGATCTATTAAAATCACCTTTATGGTGAGTATAGATTTAAAGTCTTTTCATATAGGGATTTTGATTTGGAAAAATGAGCCCATTTCATATTTATTAAAAAATAAATAGCTATTTAGAAGGAAAGGTCTCATTTCTCATGTGAACAAAAGTGGGATTTCCAAGGGTTGTGCAGGTAATTGTTTCATGCATAGATCAATTTTTTTATGTCAAATATGAAGGGGGTACAAATGTTTTTGTTAGGGGGATAGTTTTTGTAATACATAAGTCAGGACTGTAAGTGTGCCCATCACCTAAATAGTGTTCATTGTACCTGCTCAGTATATATATTTTGAAAATGGTAGATTTGGGCATGCATTTCTATATGGTAAGGAATCTAAGGACCTAAAGTCAATACCATTGGGACTGGGCTTCGCACCCCAGAATACTGCATGAAACAATCCCTTCACTATTTGAGATATATTTTCCTTCCATATCATCCTGGCAATAAATAGACGCACACATTTTGTGATAAACAAATGCAATACTAATATATCCAAAAAAATTACTGTAGTAATAACCATTCAAAAGACAAAAGGATTTTTTTTTTTGAGACAGAGCCTCAAGCTGTCACCCTGGATAGAGTGCTGTGGCATCACAGCTCATAGCAACCTCCAATTCCTGGGCTCAAGTGAGTCTCTTGCCTCCACCTCCCAAGTAGCTGGGACTACAGGCACTCGCCACAACGCCCG
>CAUYON010174984.1:0-11942 GCA_963573935.1 Arctocebus calabarensis
GGTAGTGCGCCGGCCCCATCTAGCAAGGGTGGTGGGTTCAAACGTGGCCCCAGCCAAACTGCAACAAAAAACATAGCCGAGCATTGTGGCGGGCGCCTGTAGTCCCAGCTACTCGGGAGGCTGAGGCAAAAGAATCGCCTACGCCCAAGAGTTGGAAGTTGCTGTGAGCTGTGTGACACCAGGGCACTCTACCAAGGGCAATGCAGTGAGACTCTGTCTCTACAAAAAAAAAACTAGCAGGTGTAGTAGCATACACCTATAGTCCCAGCTACTTGGGAGGATGAGGCAAGAGGATTCCTCAAGCCCAAGATTTTGATGTTGCTATGAGCTGTGATTCCATCGCATACCCAGGGTGACAGAGTAAGAATCTGTCTCAAAAAAAAAAAAAAGAAAGAAAGAAGCTAGTTGTGAAGCAAAGTAGAAGCATATATAAGGCAGCTTTTTGAAAAGTCATACTGAAAAAATATTTAATAAAAGAACTACTCTTAACTTTATCCCATGAGATACTCATAATTCAACTCAAAGAAGTTTTCTAGTCTACATTTGTCATGGTCACTCAAATATTCATTTAACATCAGGATAACAACAGAAATGAGAAGTTTGGATGACACTATAATAACTTACAAGACAGCAATTAACATTTTTTCCAATATGACAATTATAACTAGCAGTGTGTGAAAACAAACACTAAGTCGCCTTCAACTATGTTTTATTAAGAAGCTCAAATGTTTGGGAAAGCTTATGTACATAAGAAATTGCACACATTAATTGCAAATCCACTGATCAGGATAATTCACAAAAGTATAAGCCATTTTTTTTTTTTTTTAGTATAAGCCATTAAGGTAAGGTTCATACTGCCTAAAACATTTTTTGCCCAAGTTTTTTTTTCTTATTACAAACACATCAAAATAATGACCACACAAGGAAAACCTCAGCAATTAGCTTCTTTGTTAGATGTTAATCTTGTTTAGATTCAATAGATTCCCTAAAAATTTAGGCAAAAGACAGGGGAGAAATATAAACATTCATCATTCCTAACAGAGTTCTCATCACTGAACACAGAACTAAGTCAATTCCCGCAGGCCATTTCTGCAGCCAGCAGACATCATTTCCTAACTCTTCCAGCTAATCCGTTGCTACATCCGAAGTGCTGAGAAGATGAAAGAGGAGCTAGAAGCCCAGTCAGACAGACTATCCATGGGGGGGTTTATAGTCTCTCTCTCTCTTTGGGTTGTGGGATATTGGGCAATATTCTAAATTGATTCCAATGAGAATATACCACTTCTACAAGCAAAAACTGAGGCTCTGAATATGCTTTATGAACTGTGAAACTACACAAATGTTACATTTATATTTTTACTTCTGTTGACCATTTTAGCCCACAGAGTTCTCATTTCATGTGGCTTTTTCTCCTGAGAACAGTGCTTAAGTCTATCTGTAGAAAGAGAATCTGGCAGATACAATTTGCACATCCAAGTCTGCATTTTCCAAAAGTCTGTTATCTTGGTGTTTTTCTGTTCTAAGGGAAGAGGTTTTGTTTCTTTTTGTTTAGGTTGATCTGGTTATGTAAGGATAGTTTTCAACACAAACAAGGAGAGGCCAAGTTAGTAAACAAAGGCAGTAGTTCCAGAAGCCCTCCAACAGAGCTCGGACATTTCTGACTCAACATATCCTATGCGCTCTCTTCTCCCAGAAATATTCTGAAATCCTTCACCAAGTTGTTACCAGTGGAACTCCTTTGGCTTAAAATACCCCAAGGTTTCTCTTCTTAAGTTAAATAAGTGCCCATCTTAACAGACATTAATTTTCTGCAGGGGAAAGCAGAAAGCATCTTCCTTTCCTGAATTACACCATATCCCTAGCCATGGAAATCCAGAATGATAATTTACTCTATCAGAAATACATAAAGCTATATTATAAATGAATGGAATTATAATTCTAATTGACTTTGACCATTTTAATCCTGGGAGGATTTACCATCTCTAAGTCCTTTCAAAGAAGTAATTCTTGAATGCAGTTAAGTAACCAATTCAGATTTTAAATATTACACTGCCCCCTTGTGTATCTTGTGTTTAGTGAAAAGGTAGCTCACGAAATACAGTAATTATAATTCTAAGAAATACTTCAAAGGAATCTCAGAGATCCGAACGAGAAAGAGCCCCCCAAATTGTGGAGGCCAGCATGTTTATTTCACAGAAAATAGAACTGAGTTGCTGAAGGATTACATAACTTGCCTAAAATCATATGCTAGTCAATAACAAAGCAAACACTGTCAAGTAGAAGTTACTTAAGCTTCTCAGAATGTTAATTTTTCTATTAAAATGGAGAAGGCAGCCTGGAAGAGGAGAAATGATGAGGTTTTGTTAGTTGGACACATCAGAGTTTGAATTTCAGGTCACTACTTCATAAGCTCCCCAAGTTCTAGTTCTCCCTATTACTAACAGCTATTGCAAAGGTGTTGAAAGGGTCTAGAGTCTGACAATGTTCATCAAGCCCTTTGCATAGTGATTAGTAATATAACTGTAAAAATATACAGGAAATTGGTTTTAAATTATACATTTAGAGATCTCTGGATAAAGACATTCTAAAGTAATAAAAACAATGAGTTTAAGGCGTTTAAGTCTGAATTTTTTTTTTTTTTGAGACTGAGCCTCAAGCTGTCACCCTGGATAGAGTGCTGTGGCATCACAGCTCACAGCAACCTCCAATTCCTGGGCTCAAGCGAGTCTCCTGCCTCCGCCTCCCAAGTAGCTGGGACTGTAGGCGCCCACCACAACCCCCAGCCATTTTTTGGTTGCAGCCATCATTGTTGTTTGGTGGGTCCAAGCTGGATTCGAACCCGCCAGCTCAGGTGTACGTGGCTGGTGCCTTAGCCTGTTGAGCCACAGGTGCTAAGCCAAGTCTGAATTTTTTTAATTTGGCATAAAATATAAAATGAAGCTAATTCCTGTTATTCTTCAATTATTTTTTCATTTTCTTTTTTTTTTTTTTTTTGAGACAGAGTTTCGCTTTGTTGCCCCCGGTAGAGTGCCATGGCATCACAGCTCACAGCAACCACAAACACTTGGGCTCAAGCGTTTCTCTTGCCTCAGCCTCCCAAGCAGCTGGGACTACAGACACCCACCACAATTCCCCATTATTTTCAGAGACAAGGTCTCTCACTGGCTCAGGCTGGTCTTGAACTTGAGAGCTCAGGCTATCCACCCACCTCGGCCTCCCAAGTACTGGGATTAGAGGCGTGAGCCACCACACTGGCCCAATTACTTTTTCTAATACAAACAAAGTTGTAACAGAAAATACCACATAACAAACACTGTGTGAGAGATGAAGCAATGGACAGGACCCTTGAAAGAAGTTCACGGAAGAGCAAAGTGGAACTTCATTCAGTACCACAGTGTTAAGTCAGGTTCCCGCATCTCCTCTATCAAGGGCTCTTCACCAACGCAGGGCCAAGACGGCCAGGCTGAAAAGCCAGAGGCAGGAATTTTCCTCCTGACCTTGAGAACGTACAATTAGCTACATCAGCTTGGGTGGTCATTTTATCTCTGTTTCTCCTTCTACGTCCATAAAGTGAAGTCACCTTCTACCTCGCAAGGTCTCATGGCAAAGTTGTAAAATGAATGTTGAAAAAACACTATAAACACAGAAGTGCTTGATAAAGTAAGGTGAAGTTTCTTATCTTTAATTTAAGCAAGAATAAACATTAAGTTTGTCGACCTTAGAACCAACCAACCTTAGAAAGGTGGAAGCAGCTTAGAGACTGTTAAGCTGCACTCTGCTCCCCGTGAGCTATCTCTTCCCTCTCCGGTTCTACCGGCTTCTGCTGGAGATCACTCCAAAAATTCTAGTTCCACATCAATCTTTGCCTTTTAAGTCAACTTCACTCGAGGGTATTGATAAAGCTTATCCCTGACAGCATACCACTAAACAAACAGACACCAGGAAGCTAAAGGCAGTTCATCTCAGATTGCTGTGAAAATGACTAATATTGATTATTCTCTGATTCAGCTGCAATAATCCCCCCATGGTGATGGTGGCGAAGTGCTGTAAATGGGTCTATTCTGTTTCTATAAGTGGAATGATATGCAGAGAAGTGTTAAAGCTCCAGAAGATGGCAATAAAAGTGATGGACTTCTTTTCAATAAGTGCGTAAAGTAGGTGGCCATAAGCCCCTTGGAAGGCTCATACCATGCCGATAAGCAGAGACTGGAGACCCACAAATACTAGCAGATCACTTACGATGGGCCAACGCCAAAATAATGAATGTCACAAAGGGACATTACTGGAGGTGATAGGGTAGGAGAAAAGGGAAGGTACTGATGTAAAGAGATGTCACAGTCACTGCTGTAGGGATGGGGCACAATGGTTGCAACTGTGCATAATGAGCGGGATGGGGACTTCTTGGGTAATTATCCAGAAACAGTTAACTCAAGCTCTTGGTTCATTCCGACAATTGTACCGTATTTCATCCAGAATGGTGCAATAAAAGTGCTGTCGGAAACAAAATAAAAGATGCAACTGCTCAGAAACCAGAGACGCTCACCATGAAACACACTGTTGTCCGCCAGAAAGTGCCTGCGGTACTGCACGCAGCTCCTCTGCTCCGAGCGCCAGTAACTCATTGTCGGAAGGCTTCTGGCGCAGCATCAAAACCAAATTGCCCTGTCAAGGGAAACAGAATGAGATGAAAATGAAGAAAACGGCAGCCACACGCTCACATTGGTGGCATGTGCCACCGGTTGCCCAGCAGCACAGGGCAACACATACAGCATACGGCTTCTCTTCACATAGAGCTGGAATCTTCCAGGCCCTATGAAATTCCCCACAAGTCTTCCCAGGGGCTAGAATGTCATTTAGCTTATCAAACATCACCTTTCAGGGCTCAGAGTTACTGCTGTCTCCAGGGAAAATGTATCTACCATCAGGGAGCAAGTTTCAGGACTGGTTTGGGTGCTCCAGGCTTCACTCCTGTTGGGCCAGGGCCCACACCAGTCCGTGTGGGGAACTTTACAGGAAATGTTGTTTGCAGGTGGAGAGACAACTAACCGAAAGGAAGCTATCATTCCGATTGCTGAATTTTGTGTTGGTGCACTTTCCATGTGTCTATGGACAAACACGGTAACAAATCATGCCTTTATTTTAGTTCATTACGGGTGTCCATTTAGGATTACTAGAACCTGGATCTGCCCAGGCTGAACAGGTCAGTGGGGTAGACTAGCTAACACTTGGCCTCCAAGAGACACAGAGAAACACAAGGACGGCTAGAGTTAGAATTCGAAAGGCAGAGACGTGAGTTGATGAATCAAACTCCTCCAAAAGCCGATGTGCACAACCCCGAACAAGCCTCCTTTGTGCACAGGATTTGGCTAAAGCAACTTTTCAGAATTCCAACTTCCTTTTTGTTCACACGATACAGCCAGGCAAACCAAGCAAGGCTGGAGTAAAGTTAAAACCCACAGGTGGGAAACAATTTGTCAGTCTGTCCTATTAAAGCAATCTAGAGTTTTGTAAAAGTACCCTAGGATGAAGTCAGCCACTTAGTGAAAAAAATAAATTATCAGAGCATGGTCTATTCATGAATGGAACAATTGGTGGAGGCTCCTGGAGCTTTTGTCGGAGCTTCTCCTTGGGACCCTGGGGCTCATTCTTAACCCTCCCTGACCTGGATCTTACCTCCATCTGTCCTACCTTAACTCTGCCTGCAGCCTGGACTCCCTGCTTCCTGCCTCCTCCACACCTGGATAAATCTGACCACTCATCCTACTCCCTCAGGCAGAGGGAGGTACCAGTGTAAGTAAGTTGTAAAATATGACAGAAAATAGCCAATTATGAAAACTGTACTTGGACCCACAACACATTTTACAAAGATCTCTTCTTTTAAAAAAGTATGTTTAGTTACATAATTAATTCATTTGAATATATATGTTCATTAATGTTTTGAAAAGTTCCAATAACACTGAAATTTAAATTTTTTAAAAATATAAAAGTCTCTTTTTCCCTCGTGTCATGTCCCTATCCTGGAATGATCACTTTTGTTTAGAGTGTATTATTCTAGTTATTTTCCTTTATCTTTACATATCTATACATGCGTATAATTTGAAGACTTCATCTCTTACTCAAAAATTGGAGTTACTCAAGCATATGAGTTTATGATAGCTTTAATTCATTGCTTAATTACTGTTTTTCCTATGAATGATTATACTGTGGTTAATACATTAGCATAGCAGTATTCCCAGATAGTTTTTTGTTTGTTGGGAGGTTGGGCTTTAGGCGGGTAGAGTTAATACTTTGCATGAAATATTTAAGTTTAGTCTCAGCGCCTGTGGCTCAACGGGCTAAGATGCCAGCCATGTACACCTGAGCTGGCGGGTTCGAATCCAGCCCAGGCCCGCCAAACAACAATGATGGCTGCAACCAAAAATGGCCAGGCGTTGTGGCGGCCGCCTGTAGTCTCACCTACTTGGGAGGCAGAGGCAGGAGACTCGCTTGAGCCCAGGAATTGGAGGTTGCCGTGAGCTGTGATGCCAGGGCACTCTATCCAGGGTGACAGCTTGAGGCTCTGTCTCAAAAAAAAGAAATATCTTATTTTATAACAGTGAAATTGCTTTCCTGTTGTCTTGTGATTTTTTTTGAGGGGAAATTTAAGTTTTTATGTGAGTAGTACTATTATACCTATCTTGAGTGTCTTGCTTGTACTGTATCACATCATACCTTTATTTAATTTTTTTTTTTTTTGAGACAGAGCCTCAAGCTGTCACCCTGGATAGAGTGCTGTGGCATCATAGCTCACAGCAACCTCCAATTCCTGGGCTAAAGCGAGTCTCCTGCCTCTGCCTCCCAAGTAGCTGAGACTACAGGCACCCACCACAATGCCCAGCCATTTTTTGGTTGCATCCGTCATTGTTGTTTGGCGGGCCCGGGCTGGATTCGAACCTGCCAGCTCAGGTGTACGTGGCTGGCGCCTTAGCCCGTTGAGCCTCAGGCGCCGAGCCTTTATTTAATTCTTAATAAACTGTTCACTTGTTTAAAAAAAAAAATCCACAACAAAATACTGAACAATTGGATCCAAGAGCATATTAAAGGATTATATGCCATGATCAATAAAATTTATTCCAGGAGTGTGATGATGGTTTAAAATATGCAAATTGGTAAACATGATATATCAGATCAATGGAATAAAGGACAAAAACCATGAGGTCATCTCAGATACAGAAAGAATATTTTCTTTAGAGTAATTTCTGGCAATGATTTCAATGGATCAATTTAAGGGATTATAGGTGATGAGAAATTGTGATAGTTTTAAGGGAAACAAATAAATAGGGTAGATATCAAATAATAGAGGTTGTGTCAAAGGAAGTTTTTGTCTTTTTTCTTTTCTAAGAGGGGGAAAATGAGCAGGATTATATTTTGGTAGACATATTTAATATAAAGCAAAAATGATGAAATAGATTGCATTAATTATACAATGATTTTCTGTGACTCAATATATTACGTTTTCTTTACCTATCTATTTGCATTGTCCAGAGAATTTTACAGTTATAGGTCATGAGTTCATAAAATCCTGCCCTCAGGCTGAACCCACCACCCTGTTTCTTTAAGATAAAATTTTATTGGAACGTAGAATACATGTTGTATATTGTCTATGATTTTATACTATGACAGAAGAGTTGGGTAGTTGGAATAAAGACTGTCTTTGCCAGCAAAGTCTAAATTATTTCCCATCTAACTTTTTGCAGAAAGTTTGTGGACCACTAATCTAAACAAAATATGACTTTTGCAGTACGTGAAAAAAAAAAAAGAATTGGAAATAATTTTCATTAATAACAGTAGTACCTATTTCCTTTTTATTTTTGAGACAGAGCCTCAAGCTGTCACCCTGGGTAGAGTGCCATGGCATCACAGCTCACAGCAACCGCAAACTATTGGGGTTAAGTGATTCTCTTGCCTCAGCCTCCCACGTAGCTGGGACTACAGGTGCCCTCCCCAACACCCGGCTATTTTTTGGTTGCAGTTGTCATTGTTGTTTGGCAGGCCTGGGCTGCCAGCTCTGGTGTATGTGGCTGGCACTATAGCTGCTTGAACTACAGGCACCAAGCCAAGTAGCAGCTATTTCCTACAAAAAGTATCCTTGTGATTTATAATAGAAATGTTTTAATTTACATAGAATTAAAGAGAATTCTGTCTGTATTCATGCTCATTTTTCCTTGATCACATGGTATTATATCATGATTATTATATATATCACAGAGAGTTTTGCCCTCTCTGCTCATACTCAATAAAGGAAGATGAGAGTAGAATCTGAAGAAAATAAAATAAGGTGTATTTGTTTGTAGTTACCAAAACATATTCACAAAGGTGACTCTCATTTGCCCCTTTTTAATCTTCTGAGTGAGTTAGCTCCTCTACCAAATGAATGGTAAGAAGGTATTAAGGAGAGTGATTCACCCATGCCACTAAGAAAATATAGCAATGGGACTTGAAATCATACCTTCAGATTCCATACCCAAGGTTCTAGCTATGATAGGCAAGAAAAACTAAGCTGTTATATAATAGAGACATTTTTAAATATGTAATGCAAATTATAATACATTCCTCCTATCAAAAAGTAGAATCTAAATTCACTTCCCTTGCATATGGGCTGGATTCTGGTGACTCATTTCCAGAATTATACCATCATGTAGAAATGATGTCATGAGTTTTCCAAGATGTGGTCATAGAAAGGATACACTTCCGTCTGGTTCCCTCTTTCTCAGGATGCTTACCCCGGCAACCCAGCCATTTTGTAAGGAAGCCCAAGGGTAATTGTTTCAGCTCAGAGGCCCAGTTAGGCCCTCAGTCAACAGCCAGCATCAACCACAGAAATGTGTTATAGTCTGAATGTTTATGTCCCCCACAAAACTCACATGTTAAAATCTAATGCCCAAAGTGGTATTAGAAAGTGAGGAAAGTTTGGGATCCATCCTCATGACTGGGATGATCACCCTTATAAAAGAGACACAAGAGAACTAGTTCTCCCCTCCCACTACATGAGGGCACAATGAGAAGTTGGCCTACCACCCAGAAAAGGGCCCTTACCAGGCATAAACTCTGCTGATGCCTTGAAATTGGACCTCCCATCTTCCAGAACCATAAGAAATAAATTTCTATTATTTAAAAGCTACCCAGTTAAGCCAAGCATGGTGGTTCATGACTGTAATCTTAGCACTCTGGGAGGCCAAGGTGGGTGGATTGCTTCAGCTTATGAGTTCGAGACCAGACTGAGCCAGAGCAAGACCTTTTCTCTAAAAATAGCCAGGTGTTGTGGCAGGCACCTATAGTCCTAGCCACTTGGGAGGCTGAGCCTGTGGGCTCAAGGAGTGCTGTGCTGGCCCCATACACCGGAAGTGGTGGCTTCAAACCCACCCCCAGCCAAAAACTGCAAAAGAAAAAAAAAATCTCTTGACCCCTAGAGTTTGAAGTTATGAGCTGTGATGCTATGGAACTCTACCAGGGGCAACAAAGTGAGAAACTCTGTCTCAAAAATAAAAAAATAAATAGACGATGGTGCTGAGTAACAGCTTCCTTGAAACTGGGCACATGAGTCTGGGGATAGAAGACTCCAGGCATCTCTGGCTGGTGGGATCTGACCCAGAAACATCCCTTTGGGGACACAGGGAGTCGGCGTGAGACTTCTGGACCCCACGAGGAGGACAAAAGCAGTGGAGAACTGGCAAGTGTTTGCGTGTGTTCATTCGGTCTAATCCCGCCAGCAGATGTAAATACAGCAGCAGTGAGATAACGAACTGGAAAGGCCTTACCTGTGAGCTGTTTTGGTTTTATTGGACTTGGCACTCAGTTGAACTACCTTGGGAGAACTTGGGTAAGGGTGCAGAGGGCTTTAAGTGTTATCTAGGGCCCAAGACTGAGCCGCTGAGCCAGACGGAGCTACTAGTGTTTGGCTGTGAGCCACGCGGAGCCATTGTGAGAGAATTGCCCGAGCACACTTCACCCTCAGGGTCACAGAGCAAGGATCAGGTGGGAGCGAGTAACCTAGTGACTGAGCAGCCTAAAGGCAGACACTGAAACGCCTTATAACCCTGGCCCTCAAGGGCATAGAGTGAGACTGGTTTGGGCACACTGGGTAAGTGGATAGCCACTTCAGAAGTGATCCCAGTGACAAGTGCTTTTCTGGGAAAGCTTCTGCTTAGCCAAGGTTAGCAATTCAAAGTGCCTTTTAAGTAGGCAGAGGAGAGATTTAGGCTCTCCACCCTGCAGGGTTTGAGAAATCAGCAGAGGCCTCCAGTCTCCATCTCATTCAGCTGTACCAGCACTGTGATTAACATCTCATACCCCTCACCTGTTGCCCAGACACTATCCAGCAAGATATATATGCTGTTTTTGGTTTTTTTTTTTTTGCTTTTTTGTTTTTGTTTTTTGGGGGGAGAGTGTTGCTTTTAATTTCAAAATTTTCCCTATAGATTTTTCGTTTCTTTTTTTTTTTTCCTATTTCTTTTCTTTCTTCATTTTGCTAGTTTAAATACAATTTACCACTGTTGCCTTTTTCAACAATTAGAACTTCATTTTCACTAGTGTTTCTAACCCCTATTATTTGGATTTTTTCCCCCAATTTTATCCCGTAAAGTTTTCTGTTTGCTTCTTTTGGTTTGATTTATAGCATTTTTGCCTTTCCTCTCTACTTGGTGGAGGTGGGTACTGTGTCTGAACAGGCTAGCAAAGAGCTGCTGACCTCAAGGGAACCACCCAACCCAGCACCCCCAGAGGTTGGGGGTTTTTAAGGTTGGGTCAAATTTCCCTACTGTACATCTATATTGCTCCTGTCTCCCTCTTTCTGTGCCTTTCTTCTTTTTGTCAATATTCCTTTTTACCAACCCCTCTCTTTTCTCTTTTTCCTTTCTTTTTTCTTTCTTTTTTCCCTTCTTGCTCTTCAATCTTCTCCTTCTGGTCCTATACCAAAGGACTCATCAAAACCCTAGTCCAGAGGCATGGCAACTTAAAGAGCAGAAGGAAGTGAAAGGAAAATTAGGGCAAGGAAACAGGTAAAAGAAAACACTCATGAGGAAAAATCAGCAGAAAACTCCTGGCATCATGAAAAAACAGTCCAGAGCAACCCCCCCACCAAGGGACTGTAAGGTAGCTAGTGCAGAGGATTCCACCTATAAAGAAATGTTACAAATGACAGAAAGGGAATTTAGAACACAGATGATGAAAACAATGAAGGAAATGATGGAAACAATAAAGGAAACTGCTGATAAAGTGGAAAATAACCAAAAGGAAATCCAAAAACAGAATCAAATAAGAGATGAACGATATGAAGAATATAGAAAGGATATAGCAAAGCTGAAGGAACTGAAGCAGTCAATTAGGGAACTTAAAGATGCAATGGAAAGTATCAACAACAAATTAGACCATGCAGAAGAAAGAATTTCAAAGGTAGAGGACAAAGCTCTTGAGATAACTCAAATAGTTAAAGAGGCAGAAAAGAAGAGAGAGAAAGCAAAACGTTCATTGACAGAATTATGGGACTTTATGAAGCATTCAAACATACGAGTTAAAGGTATGATTCTTCAAGCTGCCAGGAGTAAGCACCAGTTGACCTACAGGGGCAAATCCATCACGGTGACTGCAGACTTCTCTAATGAAACTTTCCAAGCAAGAAGACAATGGTCATCTACCTTTAGTCTACTTAAATAGAACAATTTCTAGCCCAGAATTCTATATCCTGCTAAGCTAAGCTTTAAAATTAATGGACAAATCAAATAATTTACTGATATACAAACATTGAGGAAATTCGCCACAACAAGACCAACTCTACAGGAAATACTTCAACCTGTTCTACACACTGTCCATCACAATGGATCAACAGCAAAGTAAGAACTCAGAAATTAAAGGACAGAACCTAACTTCCACACTGATGCAAAAGATAAAACTAAGCAATGGACTCT
>CAUYON010174985.1:0-12517 GCA_963573935.1 Arctocebus calabarensis
ATGTCTTTATATAGTGATCAAGAAAATGCCATGAAGGCTAACTGTAACAGTACGATCAAAACATTTCTGAATGTATATGAATCATGCCCTATGATTGCACCAATGTACAGAATTATGATTCAATAAAATTATAAAAAAAAATGTTTTGTACTCAGGCATGTGTACGATTGCTTTTTTAAAAGAAAATTTTAATTTGAGGATTTCATGTGTAAGGTTGTAACCTGATGTGTGTGTGAATATATACACAATATAAAACAAATATATGTGTGTGTGTACATATACTATATACTACTTATATATATATTTCTGACCTACGCATGGTATTTGATATTTATACTTTTTGCTTAGTCATTAATTTGTAATGATGTCTTTTTATTTTTCTGCTTGATATTACTATAAACTCAATTTATTTATTTACTTATTTTTGAGACAGAATTTTAGTTTGTCACCCTTGGTAGACTGCCCTGGCATCATATCTTACAGCAACTTCAAACTCTTAGGCTCAAGTGACTCTTTTGCCTCAGCCTCCTGAATAGCTGGGACTATAGGCACCTGCCATAACACCCAGCTGTTTTTAGAGACGGGGTCTCTATCTTGCTCAGACTGATCTCAAACTCATGAGCTCAGGCAATTCACCTGCCTCAGCCTGGCAGAGTGCTGGGATTGCAGATGTGAGCTACCATGTCAGTCTATAAATTCAATTTAGTATTATCAAAATGTGGACAGATATGAGATACACAAATGTAAATATTTTACTTTTTTCAGCAGTTTTATAATCAAATGTATTTATTTATAGCTGTAGATTAAAACTGATTAACCCCAACAATTAAGGTAAGAAACATGAAGTAGCAATCTTCATAGAGTTTAAAAACCTCCTTTAAAAGCCATATTGTAATCACATAAGAAATAGATTCATAAATTGAAACCTGCTTAATTGGCACTTAAAAGCTGTAGGGCAATGTTGTCTCTCTGTATTTTCAGAATTAAATTCCAGCTGTTTAGAGAAAGTAACCAGAAGATTGAGAGAAACTGCCAAGTATCCTGGGGAGAAATTAGCTACTTTAGCTTTCATTATTCTAAAATCATTGTGCCACCTGCAGTAACCGTAAATACCATAGATGAAGTAAAAAAATCTCAAATTTAAAAGTTCAAAAAAAATCTCAAATTTAAAAGTTCACCTGCTTTGCACAGGGCAAAGTATCACATCTTTCTGGGTTACAGGGCCAACAAGTCAGTGCAAAAATAAATTTGAGCTAATATTCATGATCCATAATGTTTCTTTGCCAGTTTAACAAATAAATGTCTCTAATATTTATTTTATTTGTAAAAATGCTCCATGTTCATTAAAGAAGGTGATGTGTTTGTTTATGCCCCATGATTGGATTAATGTACACAGCTATGATTTAATAAAAAAAGAAACAGAAAGAAAGTGATGTGTTTAATGTCACTATAGTGATAAGGATAGTCTAGAATTATAATATAGCAATGACTCCTAACTCTTAATGGCTTATAACAATAGTTTCTCCCTCACCTACCTGTCTGTTGGACACTATCTGAAAGTCTAACTTAAGGTTACTCTCTCTGGACTCAGGTTGCTGAAACAGCCACTGTCTCAATCATTGCTTGTCCTGATAGAGTCTTGAAAAGCTTCAGCCTGGAAATGGAATCACACTTCTGTCAAAATCCATTGGCTGAATCTGCTCACATGGCCCACTTAACATAGGTGCCCATGAGGATGGAAACTGGAAATATTTGGTGAATAGAATTAAGGACTACCACTCTCTGCCTTTCAGATCACCAAATAATTATTTCAGTCTACCTACCTCCTATGGGCAAAATATACTCAGCTCTCTCCAAAGACCTCAGTTCCAAAGCCTTGTTTTGCCAGGGCATCAAGCTCAAAGCCTGTACTCTTCAGGGATGATGTAGACAGTCCAGGTCAAATTCCATTGTGACTTCCCTTGCTCTGGACAGGCAACTTAAAAGATTAGTTACTTCTCCATGCTCTCCAAATATATAGTGTTTGGAGAACGGGGGCAGAATAACTGCATTAGTTAAACACTTCCATTTGAAAGACACAAATCTGATGCACAACAATTTTGAAATCTCCCCAGGCAAAGGCGATGAGGACCTTCTCCTTTAGGAGATGGGAATGGGACAGGAATGTTTCTTCATTATATCTTGGCATTACTCTGTGGCAGGAGAGTCTGAAATCCATTATTTTCCCCGTGATCTTTTGCTGTGTGTATTTGCCACGTCTACAGTGCGTGTTAGGTAAGAATACGTCTTCCTTACGGGCTGAGTAGTGTCTCTCTCTGTTCCATGCCCACAAACAGAAGAGAATGGGTCATTCTAAGTCTCTCACAGTCTCAGACCTTTAAAATTTGGGTTTACATTTTCTCTAGCTGAACACTTTTTGTTAATAACATTCTAGGGCTTTTAATCTATTTGAGTCAGTGTGAAACACAGTTCTTCTCTTGATACACTTTCTTAGACAGCTTTATCTTTCTGAATCTTCATACCCATGCCTCTCTCCTTCTTAGCATAGTCATGGGTACCTTGAACTTCCAGTAGGAGAGATTCACATTCACCTCTTCCAGTGAATTGTGTTGTACAATTGTAAAATATCATCCTTGTAATCCATTCACAAGTTTTTAGCAATAGGCATGACTAGGTTTCCCAGGAGAAGGGAACAAATGGACATGTCCAAATATTTAAAAAATTTCAAATCACATTAATGAACTGTTAAATAATTACACAATATGGCAATTAAATTTAATTTAATTACCATATTAAATTACATTATGGTGCTTATATTTTTTTGTTTTTGGTATAAATTTCAACTTGAAAAAATTTTGATCTACAGAAGCTTAGAAACAAAAATTGTGGACAAATTTTATACATAAATGTCATCCATATTTAAATTTAAAAATGAACTCTGGATTTTTACATATCACCTTGAAACATGATATTTACATTAACAATCATCAGATCACAAAAAAATTTAAATTCACATAATAATTTAATTCTGTAAATTGCTATCATTTCTACTATAATTTTACCAACTTTAAAACGTGATATTTAAATCCAAATTCTAAAAATGTATATTATTAAAAAACAAAACAGAAGTATTTATTCAATTTTTGTCAAAATTTCTATTTCTAGACTGCATTTTAACCTTAAAGTGGAAATAAATATTTGCCAATAATAAAAAGGCAAAAATAACCCCAATAACTAAATAAGGGCGTAGAATTCAAATAGATACCTCTGCAAAGAACATATACTAATTACCAATAAGGACATGAGAAAATGTTCAAAATCGTTAGTTGTTATGAGTAAAAACTGTCATGACATACCACTTTATACACACCAGGATGGCTGTAGCTAAAAAACAATAAGAAGTGTTAGGACAGATATGGAAGATCTCTAACTCTCCTACACTACACGTGGGAATATAAAATGGTAGCCTTGCTTTGGAAAATAGTTTGGCAGTTCCCAAAATGTTAAAAGTGGAGTCGTTATATGACCCAGCAATCCGATACCTAGGTATATATCCAAGAGAACTGAAAACATGTTTTGTTAGAGCTTAATTAATAAAAGCCTAAAAGTGAAAACAAAACCAAATGTCCATCAACCCTTGAGCAGTTAAATAAATATGGTATATGCTTTATGTGAATGGAATATTATTAGGTTAAAGAAATGAATGAAGTTCTGATATGTGCTAAACATAAATGCAACTTGAAAACATTGTTTAGTGAAAGAATCTAGACCTAAAAGGCCACAGTTCCATTTATATGAAATGTCCAGACTAGGTAAATCCATATAGACAGAAAGTAGAATCGTGGTTTTCTATGGGCAGGGGCGGGAAGAGGAGAGGAAGAGGGAATATCTGCTAATTGGGAAGGGGTTGCTTTTGGGGGTGAAGAAATATTCTGAAATTAGATAGTGGACATGGTTGCACACTTGTAAATACACTAAAAATTACTCAAATGTACACTTCAAAAGATGAATTTTATGGTATGTGAATTATAGCTAAATGAAGTTGTTATTTAAAAATATGATTATGGTGATAGTTGCCCAGGTCTGTCAATATCCTAAAAATTATTGAACTGACCATTTTAAATGGGTGAATTTTATCGTGTGTAAAATTATTTCTGTAACACTGTGAAAAAAGGGCCAGAAAACAGTTGATATAGAAAGTGGTGATTATTTGTAGTATTCTTTCTCCTTTGTAGTCCTAAAAACCTTTTTGTTTTCTTGTCCCAATGTCACTATATTTGTGGCAATGTCATTTTTGCTACATATTTCTCAGATTTTGCTGATTTTAAAAAACATACATTTTAAAGATACATATACTTTTAAACTTCTAGAAGGTGAAATATTATTGCACAAATTTAGATGTGTTTGTTAAGCTTCTGTTACCCTTACTGATACCAAGCAGCGGTTCATTACAAGTAACTCCATGGTGCATATTTCTTATTAATTCAAAATTTCACCCCAAATCACAGTCATTCTTTACTTGAGGGTCTGCTTAGTATCTGTTTACTCTTCTCTAACATCTATTATCTTGTAGCATCTTGCTCAATCAAATCAAATTGCTTTGCAGGATTTAATAGGTGTTATGATCATGTGTCCAGGTATGTTAATAAGGTCAATATTTTAAAATTCTTTCTGCAAGTTAAGTTGTTAGTTTGATCTCTATAAAGATTTTTCAAAAACAAAAGCGAAAACCCCCAACCCCCCCCAAACAAACAAAACTCCCTCATTATTTGGAAAAATGTCATTGCTCTTGGTATATCTGGCTATGTCAAATTCTATCTGCTATACGTATTTCTGGCTTTTGCCACAGATCTAGCTTGTATACACTTTTAATTATCAAGCATATTAGTGTCATTATAATAGCCATGGAAAACTCATGAATCAATGTTGAAAATTGAAAATTATCTTTTTCTTCCTTAGCCAGAATGCATACTTTTTACAGCAAGTGTAATACCGATGAAATCATATTCATTATTTTCTTCTGGAAGTTCAATATGATAAATATTAGCTTTTCAATATAGCTTTTGTCTCTGGTACAAACAAGTTGAATTGAATATATGCTTTTTATTTAGACGTAGCTTCTTTTTGTACATCGTTACTCATTAAACTAGTAATCTTATTCTTATTTCTCCATTTCAGATAATAATAATAAAAATAATTTTTAAAATTCATTTTACATAATTAGCAATGCTACCAACAAATTTTGTTTTTTTTTTCTGTTAAGTATTGTCCTTTCAATGTCATGAAAGTCATTATTATAATCAGCTAATATTGAACATATGATATTATTCTTTTCCACATCAGAATTTATTTATCATTGGAGAATGTTACTTATTAACTGATACTTCCTCAGCCTTTTTAAGTATTAGTAATTGCATTTTGAAACATTCTTCATTGGAAATTATTTGAGCTATCTTTATTTTTATTAGAGAATAATATCTTATGTTTCTTTAACCAAAATCTTAAGTGTTTCCAGTCATGGGTATCTTCTGTAGTTGAGGGGGGAACTTGAAGATTAGCTGGGAAAATTGTAATGTAGTAATAACAGTCTTTGCCATTGATTTAGAACAAAGAACAATTTTCTGCAACTTTTCTCCATTTAGAAAAGTTGTAATTTCAAATTAAATACCAAATATTCTATCATGTATATCCAGTGAAAAAATCATAGTCATTAATTGAAGTCAGATTGTGTTTTGCTAAAAATACTCTCATGCTGTCAAATGGATGTGTCAGCCACTCTCCAGGATCATAATTTGAAAAACATATTTAATGCTCTGGAGACTTTTGTCTTTTTCTTTCAGTCTACCCATTTTACAAATATACTTTCTTTTATCCTGTAGTAGAAGAACTAAGATAGAATTTTTTTCTTGTGATTTGTGAATTTGACATATATAATTCTTCTTCATTCTCATCACACATTTCTAGTTACCAAGGAACATGAAGTTGTGGAGATTTCATCAGACCTGTTTAAACTATGGATTTAATGGAAAAAATCTCTCTTGCTCATTTTTATTGTTTTGATCAGTCAACTTCTTTTAAATAAAGAGTATGTCCTGCCTCATTTGCACATTCCAAATACACCAGGTTCCAGGGGATTCTGCCCACTTCTGTGAGTCCTGGTTTTATAAAATTGTAAGTAGGCTGTTCTTTTGAAGATGTTCTGTTTCCTTTTTGTTCTTTTCCGATCTTCATTTTTCTGTTATCTATTCCTATCACTATTTCAATTGGTACATTCTAAAGTATTAATAGTGAAATGCAGCTTTTTATGATGTAAAAATGTGTAAATATTTCTTTATCATCCAAAAACATAAAAGAAAAAAGTAAAACATTGATAATTACAATTATTTTTGTGTTTTCAAAAGCTACTTTCTAAAACACTGAAAGTTAGCAATTGAATAAGAAAGATACATTATTTTGCTATATTGTATTATATGCTATGTATTTTCTGTATAGTATATATTTTAAGATAAAAAGCTCAAGCCAGTCTTATTGAATGCAAAATAAAGTAACATAGTTGACATGTTATGTATGTATGTTTATATATCTATATATTTTTAAATAATGTGAATATTTTAATATTGGGAAATACCATTTAGATATAAGGAACTCTGCCATGTGAAACTCTGCGTGGCTTACTCAATGTTATCTTCTGATTCTCTATCAATATCTGGAATTCCACACTCATGTCTTCTTTCTAGCATTTTTTATAATACATTCTTTGCATAGATCTCTGAGTGTCAGTGATGATTGCAATAAATTCCAAACTTGTGATGCTATTTGCTGTGTATTGTTGACTTTATTTTCTGCTTGCACATACTTTACTTTGTGCCCCTCCTAAAAGATATTCAGATACTCATTTGGGTATTTTCCTGACCAATGCAGCAAACAGGATTAGAGGAAAAATGTCCATCATCACCAGCTCAACAGTTTCTAATTAACACACATCAATAATCATTTTCAATTCCGTGGATTCACCACCATTTAGATTTACTGAAGACTTATGCCCAGAATTGTATCACAGAAATATTTGCTCTCCCACTGGATATAAACAGCTGAGATCTACTTATATATGTAACTCTTTACTAAACTGACAACCAGTTCTACAAATTTCAAGCCTACCCTCCTTAATGTGAAGCTGACACTTTATCTTAGATGGCCAATAGGAAGATAAAATGAAAATTAGCTGGTATTCATATTACCAGGCCCTGATGAGCCAACTCAGGGAGCAGACTCATGAAACAACTAAGACAAACAGATGTCCTGTCTTGGAAATTTCAGAAACTCGATCAGAGTCACACAAAACTGAAAATAAGTGGTGCTCATTCGCTGGGGGGACAGTGCTTGAAGAGACACTCTTGGAATTCTTCTTACACAGACCCCTGGATCTACTCTGTTTCTTTCATAAACCTGTTTCTTCAGCTTTCTGTTTGGTCTTTTGAGTTGTTCAGAGTCTTTCTAGTAATATTTTACATTGCGGTTTCATTCTGCTTTGTTTTGAGACAGGGTCTCACTCTGTAATGCAGGTCCTTACCTCAGGCAATTCTCTCATCTCCCCATCTCAGCAAGCAAGGATTACAGGCATGAGCCACAAAATCAATATTGTCCTTCCTTCCCCTGCCACTGTGGGCACAGTCATGCCATCGAGACGGTATGAATATTGAGTTTGGGTATGTAGCATGCTTTGGGCAAAGGAATGCCAGCATAGTTAAGGCATACAATGCAAGCAAATGTTTGAAGTGTGCTTGAGTGGAGTGGTTTGCCTTCTTGGGCTTCTTCAATGTCTATGAAGAAACACATCTTGGCTATTCTTGTGGTCCACAGAGGGTAAGAGACCTGTGAAGCAGACCTGGTCCCCACTTCATTAGCTTTCAACTACATCCAGTCAAGCCCACCCCAGATCGGCCAATTCTTAGCTGGCCTAAAGATGTGTGAGTGACACACAATTACTGTTTTGAGCTGCTAATTTGGGGATGATTTCATAAAAATTATTATTGCGACAACATCCCACTCTTATAGCTTGTGATTCCTACAAATAACTTGCATCACTATTTCTTTAGGGGGAAAAAAAAAAAAACAGAAACGAACAGCAAAACATATAGACAGCTACATGCAGCAGAGACACCAGAGAAAGCTAAAGCCAAGTCTCACTGGCAGATGTGGCTCCGGCTTCTGTTACGAGATAAGCTTGTGTTCAGTTGCTGCGTGACCAAGGCAACAGTTAAATCTAATGAGTCAGTTATCCAGAACTTTTTTATTGAGCAATAACTTCATAGAATAAATGGTTCGGAAGTCTTATTACCGTGTGTGAAAAAGTAACGTAGGTATAAGAGCAATGCCGCTCTCAGTGCTTTCTGCACTAAAAGTACATTTAGCTCCGTCCTCCTAAGGAAAACATGATACTCTAGTGTGCTTTAAAATATTCAACCTGGGGAAGCAGCTAGAAGAGACTTTAAAAGATTTTAAAAAATGTGTGTATAGAAGTGTTTGGAGCAGGTTATCGAGTGCTATTTCCATTACTGTGTGATGAGTGGCCAGACAGCTCGGCCACTTGCAGAATTTAGAATTTTCTGGACCTCAAAACTATTAAAATTCCAAACCCAAAGCAGTATTCCTCAGGTAAGGAATGAACGTTGATGATGTATTAAAGGCATCTATTGGCTGACATAGATGAGAACACTGCTGGGGAAGACAGGACTGCCCTGGGAGTGAATCATAGTCACACCTCACCATGCTTACTTCACCAATGGCCTCTGACCGCCTTTTACAGAGAAGGACTTTGTGACCTTCTACCACTCAATGGTACTCTTTATGTATTTCTTGTTCATAAACTATTAAAAAATATATATAGTAAATCTGGGCTACCCACTTAGAAGGCACTAAAATGCATGGATAATGTAATCTAATTAATAGTTATGGGTGTTTGGGTTTAGAGTTCACGTATTCAGACAAAATATACGCAGGAATGATTAGGATCAGGTCCTCAGCTCTCCTGGTTCCATTCAGTGATACCCAAGGCAGCAGAGGGAACGCCAAGGAGTTTCTAAGCAGAAAGAATAACTTGATAAATGTCCATTAACTCAATTAACTCATGATTTCTTATTTCTCTGCAATGCGTTTACTATATTTGAAGAGTAAACGAGTAAAATTTGACCTGATTTTATCTCCCACAGATTCCCCGACTGAGCAGATCATTGGTGAGTCCCTGACATGGGTTAATTTTGGTCTTTAATTGCTATTTATGTCCATAGAAAGGTCCTATTTAAAAGGCATCTTTTAAATAGACCTGTCATAGTCATTTTCTAAATCAGTAGCTCTCTATTACTTAGTGATTGCCGTACTTTAATAAAGGCCTGAATCAGTTTCCTGTATTGCTGCAAAATATTACCCCCAAATTACCACAAACATGCTGACCCTAAACATCAGTCCTGGAGGTCCAAATTCCTAAAAATAGGTTGTTTGTAAAGTTGTGTTCCTTCTACAGGCTCTAAAAGGAAGCATTTTCTTGACCTTTCACATCCTCTAGAGGCCTCCTGGCACTCCTTGGCTCCTGGCCTCTTTCTCCATCTCCAAAGTCTCAACTGTAAAGTCTTTAATTCTCTCTTTCTGTGACTAATTCCCTTCTTTGTCTCAACTCCTTCTTAGAGTCTAATTCTCTTTCTTCCTGCCTCCTTCTTTCCTTCATAACGTTTATGTATTTATACTGTGCATACACAGAAATCCAGGATAACATCCCCACATCAAAATCCTCCAAGTCAACTTTAGCATAACAGGTGACACAGTCACAGTTTGTGGCTATGGCATTGGGACATCAACAACATTGAAGGACGTTCTGTCCACCTTAAGGCCCAAGACCACAAATATCAAAGAAACCTCTGCATATTCCAACTTTTAACAATATAAAGGTTTTGAGAGGAATTAATAGTCACATTTACAGAACACTTGTTGCTAGCGACATTCATAAACAGGTTATTATTTGCCTGACACAAAAATAGTTTGAATTGTACACGATTCCTATATTATTATTTTTTTAATTTACTTTTCTCACTTTATTGAGGTATAATTGACAAAAGTTGCATATATTTAAGCCGTACAATATAATACAATCAAACAAAAGAGAGTCTTTTTGGAGTAAAAAGTATGTCTTGGAATTGATTCCTATTTTGAGAGAGGATACTGAGAAGGGTGAGGTCTAGGAGAACAGGTCTTCTCAAGGAGACCAGAAGGATACACCTGCAGAGTCTTCTCCATGGTGACTCAACTCTTGGGAATTTGTAGACTTAACTTCATGGAATTTGAAAAGTTCTACTTCTGTGAAATCCTGTAGTTCTGTGGGGGCTGGAACAGCAGTTCCCATTTGATTCAAAGTGACCAATGAGAAAAGTACCTGTGGGTTGGAACGTTTTGACTGGAGATAAAAAGAGAAAGACCAAGCCAGCCAGGGAGCAAAGCCATTTCAAATTCTTCCATATCATAAGCTCCACTGGCTGAAATAAAGCCCTTCCTCTTATAAACATGGTGTTTGGGTGCTCTTTCTCTCCACTGGGCCTCGTCTTCCTGCAATAATATTGTTTATTAATATGATAAAAATACTTCATAATTTAAGAAATTACCCAGTTTTTAAATTAGAACTTATTTTGATAATAAGTTATAAATGTTTTGGGCAATGTTCATTGAAAGGTAGAATATGACCAAGAAAAAGCTAATTACAGAGAATTTTTGGAAAGTGAAGTATGCATCTACTTTAGTGAAATGAATTACTTATATTAAATTTCAATGCATACAATTCTTAAGGTTTTATTATTATAAAGGCATAAAATCTCAAAACATATGAATAAGTGTTGTATGCTGTAGGATTATTTGAACTATTTGCAACAAAATTGATACTGATAAAACCACTACAATTTTGGCAAGAGTAGCAGCATAAGAAAACCACAAATAGGTCACACGATCATGCACCGATAATAAAGAACTTTTTTCCTGAATTTTTAAAGATATATCCTATCTACCTGCTAACAGTAGGAAGCCAGATTTCTGAGTATAACACCGTATTCAAGTCTTCAGAAAACTCTTTGAAATAAGACAATTCTAATATAGACTGTAAAATTCCTTGACATTTAGTAACTCACTGGTAGGTTACCAGTAAGAAGCCCTTAGTCATATGTAAATCAGTACTGTTTCTGAATTGTGTGGCATTCATGCATAAGAATGCCAGAACTTATTTGTCTTTTAGAGAACAAAATCAGCCCACAGGAGGATGCTTGTGAATTCCTGTGTTGTTTTAAGAATCATTACTTAAGATACCACCCATGTCTTCTCCTGGAATTCTCCTCCTATTCCCATCAAACACCCTGCTTTGTCTAATTCATTCTCATTCACAGAAACAGCTCAGGCATCGTTCAGGGTCTATTTTAGTGTGGGCCCAGAGGCACCCCCGCACTGCACTGACTCCTCCTAGTAGTGACAACAGTCCTGAGTTCCTTGAAGGGTATGAGGGCCAGTGATATTCATTTTTGTATCTCCTGGACCTCTCACAAAGTATTGGGACATAGCAGAACTTTAATAAACATTTAAAAGGAAGGGCAGTACTGAGGAATGGTAGTAGTAATAGTTGACATTTGTAGAATGCTTACTGGGTGCCAAATGCCATTCCAAGGGTCTTATACTGTTGCAGGAAGACGAGGCCCAATGGAGAGAAACAGCACCCAAACTCCTATAAGAGGAAGGACTTTATTTCAGCCAGTGGAGCTTACAGCATAGAAGAATTTGAAATGGCTACACTCCCCGATGGCTTGGTCTTTCCCATTCTATCTATAGTCAAAACGTTCCAACCTACAGGTACCTTTCTCATTGGTCAGTTTGAATCAAGCAGGAGATAATGTTCTAGCCCCACAGAACTACAAAATTTCACAGAAGCGGAAATTTCCAGATTCCAGGAAGTCAAGTCTACAAATTCCTAAGAGCTGAGTCACCATGGAGAGGACCCTGCAGGTGTATGCTTATGGTCTCCTTGAGAAGACCTGTTCTCCTAGACCTCATCCTTCCCAGGTAGCCTCCCTCAATACATATCAAATAATTTATCTTCACAACTGCTGTCAAGAGAAAAGAATCCGTACTGTGTAAAATAATTTAAAGAAGTTTATTCTGAGACAAATTTGAGGACCATTACCTGGAGCCACACCCAAGAAGCCTTGAGTGAGCAGTGGTGGGGATATAGTTCAGCTGTATACATTTTAGGGGGACAGGAATTACAGGTGAGGCCGCAAATCAATACCTGGAGAACATATTTTGGTTTAGTCAGAAAAAGTTGAACAACTTGGGAGGAAGGAGGAGGTTACAGGAGGGAGGGCAATTGGTGGGATCACACCTACGGTGCATCTTAGCAGGGTACTGGGGAAACTTATTAAATGTAGAGTATCAATGTCTTTATATAGTGATCAAGAAAATGCCATGAAGGCTAACTGTAACAGTACGATCAAAA
>CAUYON010174996.1:0-33435 GCA_963573935.1 Arctocebus calabarensis
CAGGTTGAGAACTGCTGGTAATGGAATCTTAGTAAACCACATCTGGGGGTTGGAGGCACTATTAATATGTAGTGTCTGCCAATTTTCAGTTGTGAATAATTCCACTGCAGAAGATTTCAAGCAGCTTCAATCATGTTGTGGAATGTGTAACTGTAAAGAGATACGGATATTTGCTTTCATAAGCTGTGAGTCACCTCCAGCGCACTACTGGCCAGCCATGAATGATTTTTGGTGGATATTGAATGAAGTTGTCACACTGAAGTTGACATTTGATTTCTTTCATGAATCACGAGTGGTTATCTGCCAAGAAAAAAAAGGGAATTAAAGCATCCCAGGCTAACAGCAGTAATGCAAAGGGATGAAGGGATTTGAGACCAGAGAACAGACAATTATAATAGTCAAGATAAGATATGATGAAGAGAATAAAAAGGAAAAGTAAAATTAAAGAGTCTTTTTTAAGATAGAATTATCAGGAACTGGCAATCAATATTATGGGAGGATAGAAAGAAAGAGGAAAAAAAAGATAACAGTTTTTATGTCTTTAGAATGGAAAAAGTAATGACTGTGCCACCAAAAGTTCTGTCTCCACACTCCACTACTTTTCTTTTCTTTTCCTGTTTTGATCAGCTGGTGCTTCTATACCAAATTACCATCTAGTACCTTGGCAAAGCAACGTTTACTTCTCAGAGTTCTAGAGCCTGGGATGTCTAAGATGAAGGTGCTTACATATTTGGTTGTGGAGAGGATTGGCTTCCAGCCTTTCTAGCTGTGGCTCACATCACAGAGTAGGGAGAGAGAGGGCAAACTCTCAGGTCTATTCTCATAAACGCACTAATCTCATTCACAAGGCTTCCACGTTTAAACCCTAACTTACAGAGACACCACCTTCTAATACCATCACCCCGGGGTTAGGATTGCAACATGAGAGTTTTGAGGGGACACAAAACATCAAGTTTATTTCACTTCCAGTTCTCAATTCACAGCACCACTCTGTCCAATTTGTGGTCCCAGTTGCCTTTCCAGTCTCATGTTGCCTCTTTATCAAACAGCATTTTTGTCAATTTTTCCTTGTAATTAAGCCTGACGCTTATAAACTTTCATCTTCCTTTATCCAATGCCAATACCTCAGAATCATCATTTCTCATTTTTTTCTCCTGAAATAAATTTATTAGGCTTTTGAGTTAATAATCTTATAGCTTCTACTCTATTCTCTTTTAGTCTATTAATTTTTTTAAAAAGAACTTAATGAAATAGTTTTTTTCACTTGTTAAAAATAGTTCATAACTTTTGTGATAAAATATGAAATTTTCAGTATGTACTATCTTTCATAATTCACAATTATATACGCATTCAGCCATGACCCTCACACCATGTGCAGATAGGCTACATAAGATTCTCCTGGATCATTTCAGCCTACCTGTATTTAACAGCCAGTTTCACTTATAATTAACTCACCTTTTCTCACCGTACTGGTTAAATTTTAGTCAGTGTCACAAAGGTCCAGGCTTCAGTGTTACCTTCCCAGAGTATATTAGAAAATTTCTCTCTTCCACAACTTTATACATACTATTCTAATGGTCAGCTTACTTTCCTCCATAACTCTTAAACTCCTTGATATCTATTTTTACATCCTTTTATTCTCTTTTTACTCATGCTTATTATAAATACCTGGTATATCTTATAGTTCAATATAAATTAATAAATATATATTGCTAAACAACAAAGCACACACATGTATATGTAAATAAACATATGTGTATACAGTGTGGCTATGAAGTTCATGTGCAATTTAAAATAGTTTAACATAGTAAATTGCACAGGAACTTTATGGATGCCCTGTATATACATTAGGAGATAATTAAGTAGTATATGTGAATTATATAAGAGGGTACTAAAAAGAATGTATACTGATTTTTAAGAAAGAAAAAAAATGTACTAAAGTTGTGGCACTCAAGTCACATTTGACTTCTGCAAGTACAAGAGATACAAGGTAAGATTTACAAGGTAACAATTGTTGTAGTTATACACTGAGTGTTAGTTATAATGTTTTTTTCCTTTCTTGAGATAGGTATACTTTTCTGTATATACATTCTGTATGCCCGTATGTTACACACACACACTTACACACACACTTCATTTCTAAGAGCAAATAATAACAAATATGCCTGAGCTGCTATATTAAGTTACAAAACTATTCTTTGGTACTACTTATAAGTTCTTATTATTTCACTTTGTTTTGCCTCTCATTGCTATTCAGCCATCTTTTGATTTATTTCTTCTTAAATTTGTTTCCTCCTTTATAATTGATATTACAAATGGTCTCCACGTCTCTGCTGTTCTCCAGTCCTCAGCTTCACTTTAAGTCCTTTCCTTCTCACAATATAACCTGAATTCTTTCATTTCTGATCACATGCAAACAATAAAAAGCTCTTTGCTTTTGGTGCTTTGATATGTTGCTTCTGTGTCTTTAACTACCTGCTAAACTTTTAAAATGTACACTTCTCATCTTGTTTATTTCTAACTTCCCAAGACCTGGCTCCAGAACTTGTCGACATTCTCTTATATCTTCATAACTCCATTTTTATTAGCTATCTTCCCACTCCTATAAACAAACTTGACTTTGTTCTCCTCGGTGAGATTTTCTCCAGTTGGATATATCCTTAAGCTATGCTTTTAGCTTTCTTTTATCCCATAATGTGTACTTTTCAAAAGTTTTCTAAACTGTATTTTCTCTTTTGTTCCCTTCATATTAATTCTTCACTCATTTTGACACTGTTTTATCCCCACTCCTCTGTGATAACTTACTGTTAGGGTCATACCAAGTGGCCAATGACAAACTCTGGAGAATGTTTCATCCGAGTGCATGTCGACTGACCTCTCTGCACCTGACTCTTGGGCACTTGCTTGATGCCATCAGTCTGCTGTTTTCCCACTTCTCTTGCACCACTGTGTCTCCTGAAGCTTCTTTCCTAATCCTAACTCCATAAGCATTTTCCAAAATTATTCCTTCAGCCTCCTTTTTAAGATGATTCCAGCTAAGAATGCTGGATACTGTACATGTTTTTGACTATTTAGCGTTAAACATTTAACTTTCCTCAACTAATGGTGGTTCAGTAGAATCACATGGCGGTTTTAATATGCATTTCACTGGTGACTAATGATGCTGCATCCACTTCACTGGATTTGATTTGCCAATTTTACATAGAAATATGTAGATATTCCTCTTTGAAATGTCTTTTCAAGTTTTTTGGTCATGTTTTATTGGGTTGTTTTTCTTTATCAATGTGTAAGAGTGTTTTATGTATATTCTAAATGAAAGTCTTTGACAAATGTATATCTTCCTAAAGATGTATATATTCCTTAATGTAGATCTTAGTTTTGTCTATTAACTTTTAACGATATCTTCTGATAATCTGATTTTTTAATTTTAAGGAAGCCCAATCTCTCGATCAATTTAAATTTGGTATAGTCATTTCAGTGTCCTGTTAAATAGACAGACTCCTATTCTAATACTCAACCCTATTCTTTATCTAATAAGTGATCCCATTTGTGAAGTTACTTTACTATATTATCTTCCGTAAGTTGAAAATGTTAGCAATTACACTTACATCTGTTATCCATAAAGTATTAAATTTTGTGGTTAATGTGAGGTAGGGGTTTGACATATGTATGCTCAGTTCTTCCAGCACCATGTGATAAAAGGCACTACTCTATACCTAGTTCAATCTCTTGGCATCTTTGTAAAATCTAAAAAACAGTACATATGAGGGTTTATACCTGAAGGCTCTGCTGCTTCATTGATCTATGTTTTAGCCTATGTTATTCCCTGAAACTATTTTAATTACTGTAGAATTATAGGAATCTTGAAAATAGGTACTAAAGTCCTCCAAATTTGTGCCTGTTTTCTGAGGCCAATTTGGTAGTTCTGGATCCTTTATAATGTCATACAGATTTTTAAATAAATCTGACAATTTTTGCAAAAAACACTACAATTTTGAATGAGATAGCATTGAACCTTGAGATCAAATAAGGAAAAATTGACATGTTAATGACACAGACTCTTGCATTGTATTAACACGAATTGTCTTTCAATTATTCCCATCTATGTTGTTTTGTTTTTTTTTTTAAGTTTTCTTTTGTCACCAGTGTTTTAGTACCTGAACAACTTTTATCATGATTACTCCTAAGTATTCAATATTTTCTTAGTAATAATAAACGATGTATTTCAACGAGTCTATAGAGATAATTTATATTGGTTAATGACTTTGTTGTTTTTTTTAACGACTTTGTTTTTAATTACTTTACTCGTGAAGTTGTAGCTTTTTTGCTTTTATTTATTTTATTTATTTATTTTTTTTGGTACATTCCTTGGAGTTTTTCGCATGTATAGTTGAACCTGCAAAAAAATACATTTTTGTCTTTTTTCTTTCTTACCTGTATGTTTTATATTTACTTTGCTGAGGATAAACCGTTCATACAATGTTGAAAAGATATTAAATATGGTAAAAGTGGATATCCTTGCTGTCGCTATTCATTAGGAAAATATTCAATATTTTGCTATGAAATATTGCATTAGGAACTATTATATTTCTGCTTTACAAGATTTAGGAAGTTACTGATTATTTTAAGTTTGTGAAGTTTTTTACATTTTATTGTGAATCTGTGTTATCATTGTCAAATGCTTTCTCTACATTATTGCCTTGATTATATTTTGATATAGCGTTTATTCTGTTAATGTGGTGAACTATACTTATTTAATTATAAATATAAACACAACCTCACATTTCCAAGATAATTTTGCGTTTTTTTTTCATTTTTATATGATTTTCTTTTGATTTTCTACTATTTTGTTAAGGATTCTGCATGTATATTCACAATGAATATTGCTTTGTAATTTTATTTTCTTATAATCTTATCTAGTTTTGGAATAAGGATTATCTGATTAGTCTCTTCTCAGAAAATGCATTGCAATAGAAAATCTTTCTCCTCTGTTTTCTGAAGCACATTATGTAGAACTGATGCTTCTTCTTTGAGCATTTAATACAAAATTCTGGTGAAGCTACCTGTGCCTGGAATGTAGCTGTGGGAAGCTTTCTGAATGCAAACTCAGTTTCTTTAATACATGTTCAGCTATTCAAATTGTGTGACTTGTGTGTCAATTTTAAAATTAAGGTTTAGAGAGCATAACCTAGTTTCCAAAAACTTTACAGCTAACAAAAGAGAATTCAATTTTAATATGAGCAAAATTAGACATTTTGCAAATGTAGATGATTTTAATACATGTGTATATAGAGAAACTTTATTAAGCCAGATAGAAGTGAGCACAGATAATGCCAAACTACCCAAGATGAGAGAAAATCTGTGAAATATAAAACTCCTCACGGATCCTGTGGAGAAATCCATCACTGCTGGGCTGCTACTTTGAACTGACCTTGATGCAGCTGTCAGAAGCATCAAGGTGCCTATTGAGGCTTCAGCTCTGGGTGACAGGTTCACACCAGGCTGTTGTGCAAATAAACGCATGCACACAGTTGCGACCCAGTCAAATGTCATCACAGTTAAGTAATAGAGAAGTGCAAAGAGAAATTGGATGCTCAGGATCCCCTCTCAAAAGGCAAAGTGCTTGACCAAATCATTGCACCCTCTTCTGCCCCTTCGCCTCTTTTAACATGAACTCATCCCCCAAATGCTTAGATCGTTTGACAGCAGCCCCTAAACATGTTCTGCTCTTATTCACACTTTTTTAGTTCATTTCAATTGTAATGTAGACATGACTATTGGAAATAATTTGGAAGGTATAGGGTAAACAAAACAAAATGAAACCTCAGAAGCCTAGTCTCAGTGTTAAACCTGAAATATATATAAAAGCATAT
Organism: Arctocebus calabarensis; assembly: GCA_963573935.1. NCBI lineage: Eukaryota > Metazoa > Chordata > Mammalia > Primates > Lorisidae > Arctocebus > Arctocebus calabarensis. The sequence continues at coordinate 5,874 of CAUYON010174996.1, forward strand.
TTTTGCAATTCATAAGTAACACTATATTTACATTATTTTTTCTTAATTTATTATTTTGATAGAGTCATGGTCTGTGCCTGTGCTTTGTTGTCATCATAGCTCAACCCCAAACTCCCAGGCTCAGTGATCCTTCTGCTTCAGCCTCCTGAGTAGCTGGGATACAGGCATGAGCATTATACCTGGTTAATTATTTTATCATTATTTTTTATTGAAAAATGTTTTACTCTTGCAAACGTTGGTCTTGAACTGGTGGCCTCGAGCAATCCTCCAATCTCAGTCTCCCAAAGTGCTGAAATCACAGGTGTCAGCCACCATCCCCAAACTATATAATTTATACATAGTAAGTTACTGTATTAAAGTCTTACACTCCCACGAATACTTTGTTTTGAATTTTAGAATAGTAAAATTTAATGCCATATTACAGCTATACTAGAATTTGTTAGCCATTATTTGCTTTGCCTGTGACTTGTTTAAAATCTTTCCACATTACTCTCTGGTAGAGTTTCTCAGCTTTTGGATAGATTCCTATAAATGAAAATAATGAATCGTATAAAGTATACTTTGGTAAATCTGTTGGAAACATATTTCTTATTTATTTTTTATAGCACAAAGCGAAAAGTTTAATTCACATCATGAGTATTAACCATGTTTTAAAAAATCTTTGAATGTTTGCTAGATAAATTATTTCATTGTTTTATTAAGTTTAATGTTTTTAAATACTTATAAAGTTAAACTGCATAAAATATGTATTTTTAGTCACATTCACTCTTTCTCTGTAAATCTTTATTTTATTATTTTTTTTAAATCTTATTGTTCACTTTTTCTACTGACCTATTAGGGTTTTAATATCATTCTTGTTGAACTAAGCTCATTAGAGAATAATATCAAATTTTATCTGTGACACTTTGGTAAAAATTCTTCTTAGGTTTCATTTGTCTTTTAATTTAGTTTATACGTTCTGATATGGAAACCTTGTGCTTGGAACTTGTGAGCATACATTTCCAGTTATTAAATGGTGAACTTGGCTGGGCGCTTGTGGCTCAACGGGCTAAGGCGCCAGCCACGTACACCTGAGCTGGCGGGTTCAAATCCAGCCCGGGCCCACCAAACAACAATGACGGCTGCAACCAAAAAATGGCCTGGCGTTGTGGCGGGCACCTGTAGTCCCAGCTACTTGGAAGGTGGAGGCAGGAGACTCGCTTGAGTCCAGGAATTGGAGGTTGCTGTGAGCTGTGATTCCACAGCACTCTACCCAGGGTGACAGCTGGAGGCTCTGTCTCAAAAAAATAAAATAAAATAAAAAATAAAGGGTGAACTTCATTTAGTGACTACACATATTTGTATAGACCAAAGTGAAAACAAAAGCTTTCCAAGCAGTGGGCTGAATCATAATCATATGTTCTGGGATGTCAGAAAAGAGGGAGGGAAAGAAAGTAGGATAAAAACATCAGCTAATGAGGGACTCATAGAAAAATTACTTTCGGAGGTACTCTTTGAGATTTGATCTGCTTTTACAGAATATTTAGGGGATTGATCAGATATGCATTATAACGGAACCTAAGTATCTTCATTATGAAATTGTCAGAAAATGAAGCCTATGGGATATTTTGTAGAATAATCGACCTGGAATTATAGAAGGATGCAATATCATCAGAACTACAGAACGGTGGCTGGTCTAGTCTAGACTGAGAAGGATAAAGGACCCTAATATCCATAGTAAGTGTATGAATTTTTACTGAACCCCACATTTTCAAAAATCATAAGTATGCTTTTTCAAGAAGTTGGACATAGAAACAGTGCAAGATAGTGCAAGTTATGGTTAAATCTACATTTCAGAAATGTCATTGTGGTTTATTAGTCAAATATCCTTGATATTGAGAGATGGACTCTCCAGGACTCTTAAGATGGATATTTGGAAGTGCCATTGTGGATGTCACCTACCTTCAAATGGTTTGAAAATGGAGTGTGTGTGAGTGTGTGTGTGAGTGCATGTGTGTAAGGAGAAAATGAAGCAGCGAATGTAAGGGTGTTTACATAATTGCTTCTTGTTTCAGTTAGATTGAAAAGTTTCTAAATACACTATATGTGTATATACACACATATTAAAAACAATAATAGCAATATTTTACAATCATCTGTGAACTTGTATACATGGGTCATGATGAAAGTTTTGAGATACACAAAAATTGAGAAATGTAAAATTAGTGTAGATGGAAACAAAGCCCTCTCAGTAAAACCAAAAAGCCAACAAAGTTCAAACCCGCACAAGTGAATATAAAAGGATGCTATCCAAATGAGAGTCTTTCCTGAACTTCTACATATTAACATATTACCTGTGTTACTGCTCTGCAATTTTAGATGTATATGGTGATTCTCATTTTCCCTGCCTCTCACTACTCTAAAATACTTTGTGCCCTTCAGTACAGTGCCCATGTGTAGTATGAGGGCAAATACAAATTTGGAGAATAAAGAAATAACAGCTTAGGAAAACAGGAATATTCTACAATATGACTGAAGCTAATCTTTAAGGTTGTGTTTAATTGTGACAGTCAAGTTTCCTCAAAAAGTCTACAATTTAAAATTAGAACAATCATATACCTTAAAAAACCTTTGTAACTGCATTATTCAACTCATAGTGCAAAGATGTGCTGAGTTTTCAATTTCTCTGTGCACTTTAATTCCCTGCTTCCTTTCTAAGTGCAGAGAATTTTCTGTAATAAAAATTGGCCCCAGAATAGGATTAATGTAGATGAGATTCCCTCCAACACAATACCAATCATAATCCTTTCCATTTAACTTTTTTCTTCTATGGAATTTGCAAGGAAATAAATTTAATTCTCCTTGAAGATGAATATGTTAATAGTTAACAAAAACAAAGTCCAATGTCATTGCTAGTAAAAAATAAGAAATGTACACAAAGCCCTTCTGTATTTGATTAAGAATACTGATTGAAAAAAAAAAAAGAATCCTGATTGAGCATCATTAACTCCTAAATATTAAATATGCGAGTGAGAAGGAAAATTTTAGTTAGAAAAAAAATTTGCCTACTGAATTAATGTTGAATGGTTCTACATTATGGAAACAGGCCACAGACTTATTATCAGAAATAGTGCCCTTTCAGACATTTGTAGAATGCAGTTGTACATTGCCAATAGTCTAGGAAAATCACAAATACGTATAGTGTGAGTTTCCTGCAATAAGAAAAATAAAAGTGGACAGATATATAGTGGACCTTGGTTTTGCTATTTTTTTTTCTGTATTTCTTTCTTTGTGTTCTGAATTCTCCAATATCATATTTGGTTTATTTGGGGGTGGTTCTCCCTTGGACCTGTCCTCATCAGATTATTCCAAAATTGTAGCCACAATATTTAATTGCGTGATTGGCACCCAAGAGACATCAACCGCTGAGAGTTATCTCTGAGAGTTTGTTAATCAGGTAAATGAATTAACTAGGATAAGGTAGAATCTATTGAAGTGAAATCAACCCTGCATCTCAGTAGTTGAACAAAATAAAGACATACTAATAGGTCGAGGAAAGTCCAGTTTGACTTGGGTCACACTCTTGGGATTATAAATTTGCTGTATAAAGTATATGGCCTTCTGGATCACTAAAGCTGCAAGCTGAAGGAGGGAGCAATGTATTTTTAAGAGCCAGGACTGTTGGTGACTTAAACTATATCCTCCCACAACTCATTGACAAAGGCTCAATCATATGGGTCCAACAAGGTGAAAATAAGACTGGACAAATAAGTGGGTCCTGTGTGCCCAGGAAGAGTAGCAAGGTAATGAAAATGTCTCCATGTTAGTGCTCTAGGAATTAATGGTCCCATAAAATGCCCATAAAATGTGAGCTTTAACAAAGTGCTCTTCACTTTTTTATACCCAAAATTTGAAATAATGACTTTTATTAGATAAAAAGCCGACAAAGAGAGGCATCATCATTAGTGCATCTAGATGGAGACTTGCATAGGACTTCATAAAAGCTTACTTCTTTTTTCTAAGCACAAGTTGAGCTGAATTTCTCCCTCTTAGAACCAAGAGTCATCACTAATTTAGAACTTTTAGTCTACTTGGTCCAATGCTTTCTAAAATTAACTCTATTAATCAATTAACCAGTCAATCAGTGCATCATTTGGAAAGAATTTATCTATCACGTCCTTAACATCATAGAGCACCTGGTAAACATATACTCATTTGTCAAACTTTGTTCCAGTGTCACTGTTCAATGAGGTGTCTTTGTCACATTCTGTACACTGCTCCATCAACTCATATGTACCTGTCCCATGGACTGCATAGGTTAAAAGATAATAGCATAAGCTCTATAGTGATGCTTAAACCCTGACCCTGCCAATTCTCAGCTTTGTATCATTGAGCATTTGTTTCTCAGTTTTCCCAACTGCAAAATGAGGATGATGTAGAACAGTAGCAGATATCAGGAAAATGTCAATAAACATCATTTATTGTATTGCTATTATTTTATTTTTATTAGACTACAAACTCATCAAGAAGAAAGAAAGTGATTATTTACTGTTTTTCCTCAGTATCCAGAGTTGTGTGCTTATTACATAGTGAGCATTCGTTAAACATTAGTTGAATGTATTACACTAGTAATAATACCAGCAGCAGTAGTAATTATAATGATCAGCGTTATTAAGCAACTACTATGTGCCAAGTGCATGGCATGAATTATTTCATATAATGAGTGAATTGAGAACTATTACTAAGAGTAATTAATCCTTATGATTATTATAAGAAATGCTAAAAAAAAATTAAAAAAAAAGAAATGCTACACAACTTCAATAGCTCAAAAATATGTTTATTTCTCACCGCCACAAAATTTAACTTAGATGTTCCTGGTTGGAGGGGGCTCCTGAGCAGAAATTCTGAAAGTACTGACTCAGGGCTACAGGCTTTGATCTTGGCACTGCACATCCTTAACAAAGCCTGCCAAAGTTGCCCTGAAAGGAACCAAGAAAAAAATAATTATGAAAGAAATTTTGTTTTTATAGTATAATTAGAACTAGGTCTAGAAACATGTCTGTTTCTTCCATGCCCATACTATTGGCCAAAATTTGACACATAATTTCACACTAAAGGGGGATAAAACTAGGCCTTCTTTGTGATCATGAATAAAATTAAGTCATTGGATCCAAAGGAAATTTTAAAAAATCTATTTTGGGGAACTAAGATTAAAACTCAAAACAAATGAAACTAAATACTTCTACCATTGGAAAGAAGAAATTGAGCATAGCTCTGTGGGATAAGAAAAATTGGGATTGGTGGAAGGGGGAAGGCTGCAGGTCAGAGCAGTGACACAGCTAACGGTATAGCGGGAAGCCTGAGCAGGAGCCTCTCCTGTTAGATACGTGCATAGATGAGGCCAGTGGAAAACTCAGACTCAGCATAAAAGAACCCAGCAAAAAACACAGTACGTGCCGTCACAGCCATGCGGCAGTAGGTGCGGACATCATTCTTCCTAGAGAAACCTCCCAGAATAGAACTAAGCATATTGCTGCTTGGAGTTTGGGATTGACTTCGTGTACCTGGTTGTCAGAGAAGCACATTCTTATATGCATCCAGTTCCTTTCAAATGCCTATATTCCATGCAAGGATGGCTCACCACTCTGGTTTAAAATGATGTTGTTGGCAACATTTTCTGAGAGTGTCAACTTATTGCACCACATTCTGAGTCCTAAATATTTGCTCACAGTTTTGTGATCCCGCCTCACCTCTACTCTCCACTATTTGAAAATACAGACTTGAATAATTCCAAAGTCCTAAACATAGTATTGCAGGCACCATAGTTGTTTTGACTAACATTAATTTATCTCATGATTAGCTGGTCATTTTGTAAATATCTGGCATTACAGTTTCTCTCTCTGTGCAGAGGTTTCTAAACAAGAGCAACGTCACAACCCTCATGTTCCATCTACTGATGTGTAGTTTTTCTATCATTTCTTCTTTTCTGTTGTCCAGTGAAGGAACAAAATGCTAAGTTGTAACATTTTGAATCATGGCCCTGTACTGGTTCCTGTAATATATCCTGTGAGGAATGGGGCAGAGCTGACCATTAGTAAATGACTGATACTCACCCTGCCTGCCCGTATCACCACCAGTGACCGGTATTCAGTTGAATATCTGTGACACCCTGAAACATTATTCTCTCACTCTTCTGACACATTTGGAGCTTGGATGCCATGTTGTTTTGTATGGGTGCCCAAGCTTGGCTTCAAATTCTAGGGCCTTCTCTCGTCCAAGGGCTAAGACATTTGGAAGAGGTGTAAATGCTTCCTGGAAACATTGCTGCCAAGTGTGAAGTTAAATAAGCAAAGAAATTTAAATGACATATCATGTAAAACCTAATTCAGATCCAATTGGGTTATCTCCAAGAAGCATCTTTAAATATAAATTTTTAATCTATGTTAAATTTGCATCTTAAATGTCCATGGAAATGAATGGATTACTCTATGTGTAGAATTATATAATTGGACAAAGTTTCATGCCTAATCTGAAACGTTTGTTTTCTGAGGTTCAAAATAGGTTGCTTGACAATCTTCTACTCTTTAGAGAATTTCATCTATAGGTGTACAGATAATTAAAATACAACAAAAGTTACATTTGAGTCTATGAATGGTCCAGCTGAAAGCATCTGAATTAAGCTTAGGGGCCTGTTGTTAAAATATGAGATGCAAGCTCGTGGTGCACTTTATCTTCAAAATGAAGAACAAAAACAAAAGAATGCAATCAATGTAATCTGGTTCTTTATACCGTCAATGAATCACCAATAATTACAAAAATGGCTAAATAAGTTGCACAAAATGCTACCTAAAGTTTCCTGTTCCAAAAAGCAAGGCTTGACTATCAGCTTAAATAAGTGTGATTGGTGAGAAGCCTATCAATATTAACATGAAAGCCCATAACTTGTCATTAATATAGCAAAAATAATTAATATTAACTTTTCCTAAATGGGTTTTCTTTGGAAACTGAAATGCACCCACACAATATTTTTCTATTTTGAATGTAAGGCTTAAATAAGCAATACACAATTTTAAAGGTTATAGTATATTTGTAGACAATGTAGACTATGAAATGTACTTCAGATTTAGATTATGGTCATATATTTTGTGCTATATCTCTTAATTCTATTTTATTAGTATGCATTTTTAATATGTAATTTAAATTTTATTGGATATTTTATTTTTTATATTCAACTAGATAAAATAATTGGTAGGAAAATAAATAAATGAATGAATAAATGAATGGGATTTGTGGCCATCAGGAGACCTTATTGTATAAATCATCTCTATTGCAACACAGTATATGGTTACTGAGTTAGGCTAATTAAGTTGGGCAGGGGATAAGGAAAAATAGCAGGAAAAGGACAGGATTAGAAAAAGAACTGTTCCGGGGGGAGAAGAACCAGGTAGAGAGAGTGCTAAACCTGGGATCTTTCAGGAAGGCATTAGCCTGGTGTTATTCATGTAAGAAAACAGAAATTTAACTTAAAGGCATTCTTTTTAATTTATTAATTTGGTAAAAAAAGAAAAAAGGAAAAATGAAACCAAGCTGATGACAAACAGCCAACTAGCCACCAATGACAAGCAACCAACTTCCCATTATTGTGTAACCAGGGACATTCCACTGGACAGATTTTATTCTCCCTCCTTCAGCCTCTGTTTTAAGTAAATGGCATGTCTTAACTTGTTTAACTTTTGTAATACTACAAAATTGACATTATTTCATCCCGTATTTTACAGGAAGAAAATTAAGCAATAAAAAAGGTCAAATATTTTGCCCTAAATTACAATTGGTAGATACTGAAGAAGATACAGCAATATTAAAACACAAAAAACAAACAAGCACATAAAAAAGTGGCAACAATGTGTGGAAATCATTTACTTGGACTAAATGTCATGCATAACCTGAAACATGAAACAACTGGGGTTCCAGGGAAATAGCTTCAACATACCTGATTACTTTGTGGCATTTTCCCCCAATGTAACACATATCTTCTCAATGAAACTTTTGTAGAAAACCTAAATCTAAACCTATACCTAGCAGAGGGGTGGAGTTCTCAGGAGTCCCAATACCTATAGCGATGATGGTAAAATCCAATGACTAAGTTTTTCTTGGTGTTATCTACCTTTCATCATGGAATATAATTCTCACTGATTTCAATATTAAGGTGGTGGGAAGTTGAAGAATCCTATTCTGTGATAAACATGCCCTCCAAAGCCCAATAATTATGGTTAGATGGCTTAGACACTCTCCTCTGCTGCCTTATTCCATTTTTTTACTTACTCATTTGATGACACTTTAGTAAGGACTGCAGGAGACATCCAGAGAAGTTACACATTTTGTAGTTCGTATCTGGCCTTTACTCCTTGGAGACCACAACAGTTGGGCTCCTAGGAACTGGCATACTTCAGGTCCCTAAGTCTTCCAAAATGTGCTTCTAAAAATTATATTTAAATTACTATTGTCAATGTATCTCTTTTCCTACAATTTCCTCATTCCACATTAAAGGTTAGGCTTTATCTTGCAACTATAAATATAACAGCTTACCATTAATATAGATTATATGCAAATTTCTGAGATCTGGCAAGAAGAGTGCCAGCCAGTAAATCTGATGAGAAGCATTAAATTTTTTCAATATGCCAGCATTGGCTTTTATATTTGATTGAAAAACGAGTTGTTCTAACTTGGTAACAGGCGCTAGAAGTACTGGATCTCAAGTTTTCATATGTCAATAAATAGCTAATAAAAGGCATTGTGTATATCATTAAATCATCATAACAGCTACTCTTCCGATATAGGACTTGAGCACCTTATAGACTGCATCTGAGTAAATCACTACACTTGATGGTTTCTTGTTTTACTCTGAAAAATAGAGAGTGTAAATAATGTAAGCTGTTAGCTGTCACACAACTCATATCATTAGTGGAAGGAATATTTATAGAACCCTAAGCAAACCTAATCTGACAAAAAAAAAAAAGATGAAGAGAAGACAGCAAAGTTATGAATAGAAATACTAGTGAAAGAAACAATAAGAAATACCCTGGACAAATATAAAAATAACTTGATTGTGTATAAATATTCTTCATAACAACTAATGTGTTGAGGCTCAGCAGTTCAATTACACTGGGTGTTTGGATGGGAAACTATGTCCTGAGTTCTGGTGTTATCAATATAGTTCAGTTGCTTGGCTAACATACCTAAATCTGTTTATCCCAGAATAACATACTTAGTTCAATATTAATAATTTTGTAAAGTTATATTCACATATAAGTTTTATTAAGCTCTTCATAATAGAATATGGAAATATCAATAGTTTTAATATGATGGAAGTGAAGAACCAGAGGCATAGACTCATATTTATTGAAAATTCAGTCTTGCATTGCTTTCTGTGCCATTTATATCACATATCTTACATTCCAAATGTGCCTCATGATTCAAGAAGATTTTTGAAATGATGAAAACTATGCCTAGATTCTAGACAGTATAAAAGAACAGAAGAAAAGGCACTGATTCAAACCTTGTAAGAAGCCCCCCCCCTTTTTTTTTTGAGACAGAGCAAAGAGCCTCACTGCATCGCCCTCAGTAGAGGGCTCTAGTATCACAGCTCACAGCAACCTCAAACTCTTGGGCTTAAGTGATTCTCTTGCCTCAGTCTCCCAAGTAGCTGCGACTACAGGCACCCACAACAACACACCACTAATGTTGGTTGTGGTTGTCATTGTTGCTTGGCAGTCTCAGGCTGGATTCGAGCCCTTCAGATCCGGCGTATGTAACTGGCACCCTAGCCACTGACTACAGTCACCACGCCTGTAAGAAGCCTTTCTAGAAGTTGCACAAAAAGCTTTCTACTTATATTTCATTGGTCAAAACCCCTTACTTAAAGAAAGCTGGGAAGTACAGCAGTTAAGTAGGCATGTTGCCATATTTACTAAGATAAATATTAACTAATGTCTTTATTAACAATGATTTAATTCATTGTTTGTGACTAATATATCCTTTCGTAACAACTAAATAGTTTGGAGGAAATTGTAACTAGAGAGTGATGAATACTTATTGTGTTTGTGTTTGGAAATCTGGCTGAGGTTTATAGGAGGAGAAAATCTAAATTCAAATGATAGTCAGTGACTTGGAATTGTTAAATTCCAGTTCCTAAAAATCAATGGTTAAGAAGCGGAACAAAACTTCGATGGGGAGAGTGGAGCACCAAATGGAAAAGCTCTGATACATACCTCAGGTTTTCGATTGTGATCAAAATAAGGACATATCGAAATGGATACAGAGGAAACAGACAGGACTTTGAAATAAAACCCAGATGTAATTCATGTCAGTCTCTAGTTAAGATTAAGATGATCTGGAATTGTTAGTGTGTCTAGCCTGTGAGAAAAACCGGTTAATTCTTTGTGCAAGGAGATCGTTTTATTAAGTGCCTTATATAATCTCTCTATAAGTGTTCAGATTTAATGTCTTAATAGCACTAAATTAAATAACCAGGCATATAATAAGAAAAAACATGAAGGATAAGAAATAACAGATAGTCAAATGCACAGAGACTCCAGATAAGGGAAATATTAGAATTTTAATTTTTTAAAAAGAAACCCCTTCCTTTTGTATGTATGCAATTAAGCAAACAGTGGAAATTTCAGCTGTTAACTAAAATCTGCAAGTAAAAACAAATGGAATTAATATAAACTAAGACAAAGTTTTCAAAATTAGAATTAATACATAGGTTGAGCAACATGTCAGACATAAACCAAAAGGGAACTAGTGAACTAGGAGGCAGAAAAATGGAAAAGACACAGATCAATGCACATAAAGACATGATTTTAAAAACTGTGTAAATATAAGGCATGTATATATTTGTAGGAATAGGGAATGCAGAGGAAACAGTGGCAGTGAAACTAAAATCATCAGGGATCATACTCAATATAATGAGGTAGGAAAAACACTAACAAAAAAAAATTCACACAAGAACATCATGATTAAACCCAAAACAAAGAGAAAATTTTACAAACAATAGTCGAAAGTTTCACATTATTTTCAAAAGCGCCACACTGAGAACTATATGTAATTTAACTTTTATTTCACCAGAAGACAGGAAACAGATGAATGATGGTTGAGTAAGTAAATAGCATATGTAAATAGCATAAATACTAATTTTAAATTGTGTATCTAGAAAAGTTTAACTATATATGTATATATATATTCCTCAAAAATAAGCCAAATTATTATTATACAAACACAGAGGAATTTAATTAGCACTGGATCTGTAATAAAACCAAATAAAACAGTAAAAGCAATGATGACATAATCAAAAAATAACCAGATAAGTATTCTTCTAGTCTTTAAAAAAGAACTATTAGAATTTGCATAAAGGAAGGAAGGGCAATGAGATGAATGTTTTATGAATAACTAAATAAATATTGACAGTAACCATAAAAGAAGAATGTACTATGAGGCTTAAAATATATAAAAATTAAACTATGCAACAATAGTGGTGCTAAAGTCAAAGAGAAATAATGTGAAAGTGTTCTAAAGACTTTGAATTATCCAGACAGCAATAAAGTACTGATTTATATCCATCAGATACATTGTACAATAACTAGTAAACCACTAAAGCCATAAAATTATGTATAATAACCTATAATGTGGCAAAATTAATAATAAAAAAAAATTAACCTCTAGGAATTCAAGGAAGCAGAGAAAATAGGACATAGATGGGGAAGTCAAGTAGATAATAAAAATTGGGTGTTTCAATACAAACATACAGTTAATCATATTAATAAAAACAGTCTAAGGGAAAAAGAATAAAATGCTTTACTAGTTTCCTAAGGATGACATAACAAACAATAACAAACCTCTTGGTTCCAAACAACATATGTTCTTTCATTGCTCTTGTTGCCCAAAGTCTAAAATCAAGGTGTGAGCAGAGCTCCAGGTATTCTAGGGCACAATGTTTCCTTGCATCTTCTGCTGCTGGGAGCACCATGGGCTCCTTGGCTTGTGGCTGCATAGTTCTAATCTCTGCCTCCAAAGCATGGCTGTTTCCTTTTCTTTTTATGTTTTCTACTCTTCTGTCTTTCATAAAGACACTTGCCATTAGATTTAGGTTTCACTTGTTAGTTGAAGATGATTTCTTATAGATCTTTAACTTGTTTACATCTGCAAAGACTCTTTTCCAAATAGGGTTACATGGGTAAGTATTGGGGATTAGAACTAGACATATGTTTTCAGAGACCCATAATTAAGCCATAATTGCCAATCAAGCTAGAAGGATGGTGATACTCACCTGTTTATTGCTTCTAAACTAGACCCTTAAACATAGAGTTGAAAGAAAAAAGAACTGGAAAAGACACAAAAAGAAAGATGTTGTAGCAAATTTACATCACGGAATGCACATTTTACGATAAGAACCATTATTAGAAACAAAGAGTGATAATTTTAGAAGGATGGAAGAGTTAATCCACCAGAAATGTCATAATAATTTCAAATGCATATGCACCTAATAATACAGACTTACAATATATAAAACAAAACTACACAGAAACAAATAGGATAATAGGTCATTATTCTGGTACAAGAATTTAATACAGCTCTGTCAGAATATGATATAACCAACAGTCAAAAACAAAATCACAAACCTGACGTACCTGGAGAAACTTGACAAGCACTGAACTCAAGGATTTCAGAATATAAATTATTTCCAAGAGTGCATTCTTTTAAACAAAATGAACTATCTGTTAAGCCATCACCGAAGTCTTGACAGATAACCCATAATTGAAGTACTAAAGGAAAGATTATCTGACTGTTTTGAAATTAGTGCTGCAATACACTAACTAAATTGCCAAAAGTTTAGAACTTAAAAATATGTATCTTTTAATCCAGAGATCAAAGAAGATATCCCAATCAGATTGAAAGATATGTTACATTCAATAATTAAGGAACACAGGTTAAGCTGTGAGCAGAGGACATTTATAGTCATAAATATATTATATTCTCAGGAATTAATCCTGAGAAGTTAATCATTTAAGAATTATGTTACATGAAATAAGCCAGACACACCAAGACAAATACCATATTATCTCAGCTATATACACCATCATAAAATATCAAGCTCACAGATGAAGCAAAGAGTAGAATGATGGCTATCAGAGATGGGGGTGGGAAAATTGGGGAGGATGGTCAAAGGATACAAAATTTCAGTTAGACGGGAGGGATAAATTCAAGAGATTTATTATATTGTGGTGATTACAGTTAGCAACAACATGTTTATATTTGAAAATTGCTAAGAGAATTGATTATAAATGTTCTTACCACAAACACAAAAAGACATCTGTGCAGTCGTGAATATCCTAATTAGCTTGACTTAGCCATCTTATGTGTACATATATTAAAACATCATGTTGTGCCCTATGAATATTGCTGACCCTGTGTATTCACAAGCACTACAATTTGACTAAACACAAATCAAATATTTGTGGTATTTTAAATGCATATGCACCTAATAATGTAGACTTACAATATATAAAACAAAAGTACACAGAAATAAATAGGATAATAGGTCATTATTCTGGTACAAGAATTTAATACAGCTCTGTCAGAATATGATATGACCAATGATCAAAAACAAAATGACAAACCCAACATACCTGGAGAAACTTGACAAGCACAGAACAATTTATTATTATTTTATTATTATTATTTAAAATAATAATAAATAATAATACTATGTCAAAAACTAATACCAAAAAATTCATAATTACAAGTATTTATCAAACATTTATCTTATATTAGGTATTATAAATAATATATAGATGATTTAAAGTATACAGGAAAATGTGTATAGTGTATATGAAAATACTACACCATTTGTATATAGGACTTGAGCATCTGTAGATTTGGGTGTCTGTGAAAAGGTCCTGGATCTAATTTCTCCATGATACTAAGGGTAATTGTATACACAGTTTTTTTAAAATTTTTTCTTTTATTGTGTAGGATTCATTAAGGGTACATAGCGTTAGGTTACAATGATTGCATTTGTGAGGTAAAGTCCCTCTTATAATTGTGCCCCGCCACCAAGTGGTGTTCCATATACCATAACCCACCATGCCCTTCCCTCCTCCCCTCTCCCTGCTCCCTCATCCCCTTTATCTCTCCATGAATTAATTTGAGTTTTTCTCTTATGAGGGTATTATTAGATCATCTACTGACTTCACATTAGAATTGAGTTTGCTGCATTCTTGCTTCTCCATTCTTGTGATACTTTACTAAGAAGAATGTCTTCCAACTTAATCCAGGTTATTAACAAGCTGTGGTATATTTATACCATGGGATACTATTCAGCCATTACAATTTTTTTAAGGTTTTCCTCTTTTTTTTTTTGGCAGTTTTTGGCCAGGACTGGGTTTGAACCTGCCACCTCTGGTATATGGGACTGGCGCCCTACTCCTTTGAGCCACAGATGCCGTCCAGCCATTACAATTTTTATCAATTAAAAAACAGGAACAAACTTTAAGAGGAAAAAAAATTAAAAATGAAATGAATTTCAAATTTTAAAAAATATGGATAATTGATCCAAAGAATTTTAGAAAGTAACATCAAACTTTCCCAAAAGAATTGGAGGAAGAAAACAATAATGGTAGAAGTAGAGGTTGGCAAATAGAAAAAATCAAATATAATGGACAGAATTTAAAAAAAAAGACAGATTCCTAAGAAGATTTACAATATAGATTAAAAGTAAGACTGAGAGGAAGACAGAGGGAGAGGTCATAAGAGGGGCCCCTGGTGAGCCAGGTGGTGATGGAAGAGTTGGGCTTAGCAGCCTGGGGCTTGTTTTTGGAATTTTTCCTTCCACAATTACTTGATTGCTTGAATTTGTCAATAACTGTCTATTGCTGGCTGTTGATATGTCTCTAAGAGTCAGACTGACTTAAGAACGTTGACCTACACCATTGATTTTTACTGTTTGGATAAAAAATTCCAATGCAAAGATAATCTAAGTGAAATTTATATTTCTTTTAAACTTCCTATATCTGATTGTTTTCTTGAGGAGCAAAGTCTTGCTACTAATGCAGGTACTTGGGAGCATTTCTAGCTAAAAAGAAAAAATAAACAATATTTATTAGACATTTGTAATACTAGGTGTTCTAAATATAGAGCCAGAGTAAAAACTGGGCAGGAAGGTGTTTGGAGAGTTGCTACTGGGAATCCTGCTAGTCACGTTTCCAGGTCAAAACTATGAAAATGATGGCAACGGACACAGTCACAGATCCAAGGCTCACACTCTTCCTAGAACTTTCCTAAGTTTTCCTGGCCACAGGAGTTCTAGCAACATTATAGGAGCATGGAGAACAGGGGATGAAATTTAGGTTTGGTTCTAAACGTTCAGGAAAATCATTGAATGGGATTTCATTTAAAAAGTTACTCTGGTTACTGTGTGGAGGATGGATTTCATGACCACGGGAGGAAGCAGGGAGATTGTGGGGCAGCTGTAGCAATGGTCCAGTGAGAGCACCCAGGCAACACCCAGGGGATAATTTTGGAGAGAACTAGTGGGTTTAAGTGAAAACTAACTTCACAGCTACATGAGACACGAAGTCTTCACTTCCTCTGCCTCTACACACATCCAAGCCCAGGCAACGCTAATTAACCATTCCCTCTCCTAATTAACTTGGACAATCTTTTTCCCTGAAAATAATTTCAGAAGACTTTTTTTTTCTTTTATTCTTAAGCAGAGAGGAAGCTGAAAATCAAAAGTTCTTATGTTTATAGCTAAAAGACAGTGAAAGATAGTGAAAAACTTTCATCTATAAAAATAATTACCTAAAATCAAAGGCATGAAAATGCTGGCTGGCTCTTACAAGTGTGTTTTAGGTCATGTAAATCATGTTAAAAGTTGCAATTAGAAATGGATTTTTTTCCCCCTTGGGAAAGCTACATGCAATTTTCAGCTGCGGAAATTTACTTTCCCTTGAGCTATAGGCAACTGTAATCTGTTCTCCTATATCACCTGTAAAAATCTTTGCCGAGGTCAATGTCTTACTGATATAAATCGTCTTCTGTGCCTGGAATGTATCTTCTGTTAAGAATATTAGGCTGAAATAGTTTAATGGCAGGTATTATGGAATTGATTATGTACCTCCTTTTTGTTCACTAGAAAATTGGCAACTCTGATCCATCAAAAATTATTTTCTAACATATTTTTTTCCAACCCCGCTGTAGGGATTTTAAAATTATTTTAAGAAGTATGTTTGCAGCTACATTTATCATGGGATGTGAAAGGACAAAGTTTTACATTTTTTTTCTGGAGTTCTTGGTCATTCTTTATGGTAAGCCTTTGGGTTATATTTTATTAATGAAGGAAGCTCTAACAGAACTTTGAACAGCTTCTCAGAGTCACTTGGTTCTAGCATGGTGAAAGGCTTTTGCCAGCCTTATGGATTCACAGTATCCCAATTGTAAGGGTCAGTAAAATAATTTGTGAGCATGTTTTCATGCAAATATTAATAAATACTGACCAGCATCTGTGTGTCAGGCACTGGGTTAGGTTCTGGGCATATAACAGCGTGAAAAATTTACAGAATTCTTGCTTATGAGCCTTTGTTCTTGTGAAAAAAAAAAAAGGCCTAATCTAGGCTTATTCATTCTGCTGAGCTCCTGAAAAGACATAGCAGAGATACAAGGCTCTGCATTTAAGAATTTGCATTTCATCTTGAAGGTGAAGGCCTAATGACTTTTCTGTGGCTTTTGACTCACATGTTTGCCATGTGGTTCTGATTTCAAGGTTGAGTCTATAAGCTGTTGGGATCTAAATGGTTTGTATTGGTTTCTAAAATGTGGTCCATGGATTTTGGTCTTGATTACTTATGCTATGTCCAATGTTTTAGTATGTGTGTGTACACATAGAGGTGTATATTGTCTGGATTCTGCTGCTCTTTGCAGTGTTTCCTCAAAGCGGATTACTAGGACTGATTAAAAAACAAAGGAACTAAGACTAAAACAATAACTTGCCTTCAGCCAAACAACTAGCAAGAGGCAGACGTAGGAATCAGGCTCAGAACTGTCTGCTTGGACCTCCGTGCCTCCCCACCCACTCCTTCATATCCCCCAGGTTTTGACTTCTACCTTTTTCATACCCCTCCCACTAATCCTGGTAGAACCTGGCCAGTCTTACCAGTTTCTCATCTTCATACACAACAAATTTGTTGGTGCCTCAGTGTGCTCTCTGCTTGTGTCTTTTTCCAGAAGAAAAAAATTATCTAATGGGAAATTATGTTAAGGCCAAAGACTCGGCTTAGAATCTATGTGTGGGCAATTGTTTGTATGTAATTCTTCAAGCAGGACTAACATTCACAAGCTCCAAAACTGAAACATTGTGCTATTGACTGAATCATGTGCGTTCAAAATTCATGTATCAAAATTAAACTCTAATATGACTGTCTTAGAAATCACGACCTTGCAGGGATCATTATGGGTAAACAAGGTCATAAGCACCTTAGCACAAGTGTCCCTATAAGAAGAGGAAGAGATACCAGGAAAGGGAGAGCACACAGAAAAGGCTGTGTGAAGACACAGTGAAGAGGTGAATGTTTGCTAGTGGAGGCGAGAGACCTAAGGAGAAATTAGACTTTCCTCCATCTTTGATCCAACACTCGGAACTGTGGGAAAATAAATTTCTGTTTTTTGAACTACCTGGTCTATGGTATTTTGTAATGGCAGCCCCATCAGAACAAATCACATGGTAACATTAAAAGAAGGAAAAAGAGCGATGATGAAGAGAAATAGGAGGAAGGGGGTAGAAGGATAAAAAGAAAGAAGGACAAAAAGGGAGGAATGGGAGGGAAGAAGGAGTGAAGAAAGAAGGAGAGAAAGACGAAGAGAGAAAGGTGGAGGGAAAGAAGGAAGGAAGGAAAGAATGAAGGAAGGAAGAGAGGAAGGGAGGAAGGGAGGGAGGGAGAGAGGGAGGGAGGGAGGGACGGAGTGAGGGTGGGAGGGAGGGAAGTCAGGCAAACTATCAATATGATAGATACTGGAGAGAAGAAAGAAAAGGTCTTCTTCAAGTAGAAAAAGGAAAAGATAAGTGGGGAAAACAAGGAAGATAAAATGTCTTGAAAGGCAGCCCAGTATCTTCACTCACTAGTGGTAATAAAACTCTCTTTCTCACAGAGTTAACTAATGTCCTATCCTGTGGATTGTTCAGGGAGTCAAAGTTCTTCTCTCAGCTCAAGCTTCCTACATGGGGTTCAGAACCACCCTCCCATGCTACTGCCAAGATACCGTCATATCCTAAATAGCTAACTTGTACTCCATCCCCTGACCATGCACATGAACCTGAATCTGGTTCTCAGCAATGTGACAGATGAACCTCCTTCTTTCCTCTTCTATGTTAAGTAAAGGGGTCCTGTCCAGTTCTGTGATAGACCCTCTATCCCATGGAAGAGATAATTGCCCTTTCACTTGGGAAGTCATCAGCAGAATATTCTTCTGCCAATATTTATGAATCGCTGGGATGCTTCTTTGATTGGTCCAGTCTCCCCTAGATACCATGGTGCCAGTTGAATGTCTCAATGCTTCTCTTAGTGGGATGTTTGGTGGGAGGTCTGATAACTTCTGGCTCACTGGAAATTTGTTTTGGTATCTGTGGCCTGCCTTATAAGTCAATCTTTATCTCTTAGTTATTAGAAACTGTGTTTTATCCACTAAAAACAGCCCTGTTAAAATGTTTGTTGTACCTTCCACCACATTTCCATAAAATTAATTGTGTCACCTTATTTTATACACAAAGTTGCACGTGATGAAACACTGGCGGTGAAATCTGTAAGGCTCTTGCAACCTTCATCTCCCAAGGCCACAGATTCTTCACCTGCACAGTTAGGATAGTAAGAATTGCTATGAAGTTAATGTGAGTGGATGTGCTAACCTACTTATAATAGGATCTGGTATACATAAGTTATTTATTAATATAAGACAATGATATTGCAATCCTTCAAAACAGGCATGGCTTTTTAGGAGAATGATACTATTAGCAAGGCGCTCCATGAGTACAGGTTAGGGCACAGTCACAGCAGCTCTCACTAAGCAAGTCTTTCTGGAGTGGCTGACTGTTACTTCGAGTGAAAATGTCTAGTCTTCCTCCCAGACCACCAGACAACACCAAGAGACAGCTGATAAACAAAGACTCTGCTTCTCATTCCTAACTCCTTTCTTCTCTCTGTAACTAACTCCATCTGGAGCAATTCTCCTTTATTTTGTATTGAAAGTGTTTGTTAGCACAGCAGCACAATCTCTCTTTGAAGACACTGTCTACCAGAACATGCCAGTACCTTTTCCATGCATTGCTTTGGATATAACTAACCACCCAGGAGAGATATTTTGAGTGTACAAAATGTAACCTCCCGAAAAATTGCATTCCTTCTTAAAGCAGAACTCTCTCCTCATTTCCTTTCTCTGGGGACAAGTAGTGAATAATGTGTAGGAGTTCCAGAGTAATTGAGAATAATGGCAGTGTCAACCTCAGGACAAGTGATAAATCTTAGTTTGTTTATGACTTAGAAGTTTTATTAATGTTTGATCAAAAGAACGCTTCTGAGTTGTAGGTATAATGTGCTAGAGCAATTCTTTAGCTTCACAAATGGAGAAGAAGATTTGCAAAATATATGCAGAAACTTCCTCCCATAAGGCACAAAGTAAACTTGGATAAGAAGCAGCCAAATCACAGATTATTCCAGAGCCTGCACAATTTCAAGGATTTTTGTACTATTTCATTTATTTTTAAATATTCATATGTCCTGGCTGCCTGACACCATCCCCACTCACAGGGAAGTTGGGCAAAGATACAAATGCATAAATGATTTTTGTTTTAAAAAATGTGATGAGTACAAAAATAACGTTCTATACAAAGTGCTGTGAGAGCACAAAAACTATGATGCTTAAATTGGACATTTTTAGAAACGCAATGATATGACCTCAGTCCCAGAGGTTGATTTAACTCTTGATTAGGAGCCATCTTAGGCAGTGGTTGATAAAGTTCCATTGGTATCTATGTGCCACCAAGATTGAGAAGCACTGCTGAGCAGGTGTGGTCCTGTTGAGCTTCCTGATTCTTGGCAGTAAGAGCTTTATAATCTCCCTCAGAGAAAGAAGGAGATGGGAAATGTTTATATCCAGGTGTCAGGATTTCAACAGGATAGAACAGAAGACACCAAGCATTCTCTGCACTAAGCGGATGAACAGGGCTGACCATTCAGCTGAGGGATGGGAGGGAAGTAAACCAGCCAGGTATATTCAGAGACCAGACCTTTGTTTCTGGGAGTCCCAGTTCCGTACTCTAAGATGAGAGATTTGGGCACTGACAACCTTTTAAAAAAATTAACAAACACAGAAAATAATTGGAAGAAATAACTTAGGATATATAAGACTTTCCTGGGGGAAGCTGTTATAATGCATATTCCTGTGACCCTTCAGCAGGGATCATATTTCAGTATGTCCAATGGGGGGTCATAGAAATTATGTTTTTAATAATGTACCTGGGTAATTTTTTTTCTGTAGGGGATCTGAAGAACATACTTTGACAAAAACCGAAAAAAAAAACTTAAACTTGAGGAATCTGGAGTGGTGCAAATCAGAGGGTTTCCTAGACTTTAGAATTAAAAAAAAAAAAAGGACAAGGAGATGGACAAAAAAGCAAAAGTCGTGGGCATAACAGAACAGAGATTGTGAAGGGGTAAAGTATATTTTGGTTTAAGAACAGTGCTTTACTATTAGAAAGGACCTCCAAAGTGACTTGTCCTGATTAAATGGAGCGCCATCACCTATGATATCCCCAAAGAAGAGCCATGTGTCATTGGCTGGATTCTCTCAGGCAATTCCCTATATCCCTAAAGACTTCTGGATAACTCTGTTTGTCCTCTTGGCTGACTAGATCCATCAATCTGTACTTTCTGCCTTCTGCTTTTATTTATTTATTTATTTAGACAGAACCTCAAGCTGTCACCCTGGATAGAGTTCAGTGACATCACAGCTCACGGCAACCTTCAATTCCTGGGCTCGAGCAAATCTCCTGCCTCCGCCTCCCAAGTAGCTGGAACTACAGGCACCCTCCACAACACCTGGCTATTTTTTGGTTGCAGCCGTCATTGTTGTTTGGCGGGCCCAGGCTGGATTTGAACTGCTCCAGCTCAGGTGTTCGTGGCTGACACCTTAGCCCGTTGAGCCACAGGTGCCGATCCTACCTTCTGCCTTTTAGTAGCATTGAACAAGCTTGTTCCTCCTCACAGCTCTCTCTCTATATGTTGGGTAATGACTATCACCTTCATCCTCTCTGTCTTTTCTACTCCCTAAAGACACTTCTTCCTCCAGTTATTCTCAGTAGCTTCACCTCCTACTCACAGTACTCTGCAATCTGTAAGTCGTGAAAAGGCTCTTCTTAAATGGTACCTGTAGATGGCATTACCAATGTTTTATAGCCTCATTTGCTGTCCCTTTCCCCAAGGAATGAGAGAGTCGCTTCTTAAAATCACTTCCTATTACTAGTTGAATCATATTTAAAGAATACTAGCAAATGAACACAAATTGGAGTTTGAAGAAATCAGTGGTTTTCTGTGGGCTCCCTCATATCATTTACTCACTAGGCCCAAAGAGACACTTGAATGTTTCTGAAAGGCAAAGTTGCAACACCCTTTGATGGTGAATGGTGACTGGCCACATTCCTAGGGGTATTTTCAGCTTAAAAAGTTTATTGAGGCCCTGTTTTCTTTTTTTTTTTTTTTTAATTGAATCATAGCTGTGTACATTAGTTCAACCATGGGGTACAGTGTGGGGGCTTCACATGCAATCTGAGATATTTTATCAACCTGATTGACATAGCCCTGTTTTCTTGCAGTAAAATTATATGCAGTGATGAGTCATTCTTTGAAATGGAAAGTTCTCGATAATAAAAAATTAAGTAATTTCTAATTGATATGGGATCAGTGGAGGAAGCATTAACAAAAAAGCAATTTATAGAATTAAAAAATCATTTAAAGAAAATATTATTGAAAGCTCACAATAGATTTCACTGAAGGCATGAATAGATATATGATGGAACAGGGGCAGAGGGAGTGACCTGAGAACTATATCAAAATTTAAAAATAAATTATATTTCATACTATTCCCTATGAATATCCATTATTCTAAGTACCATTTATTGAAGAAGCTATTTTTTCTTCAATGAATATTGTTGATGCCTGTGTTAAAAACCAGCTGGTTATAAATGTGTATATTTATTTCTGAGTTCTCTATTCTGTTCCATGGATCCAGACATTGGTGTCTATTTTCACACCAGTTCTGTGTTATTTTGTTTACTATAGCTTTGTAGTTTATTTTGAAGTCAAGTAATGAGATGCATCTAACTTTGTTCTTTTTGCTCAGGGTTACTTTAATTATTTGGAGTCTTCTGTGGTTTCACATAAATTTTAGGATTTTTTACCTCTTCTGTGAAGAATGCCATTGGTATTTTGATAAGAAGTTACATTGAATCTGTAAATTGCTTTGTAGAATGATCATAATTCAGAATATCAATTCCTCCAACCTGTGTACATGGGATGTCTTTTGAATTTACTGTATCCTTTTCTATTTCATTCAACAGTCTACTGTAATGTTCTTGTAGAGTCATTTTACCTCCTTGGCTAAATTTCTTCCTATGCATTTTATCTCATTTATTTTTTTGTAGCTCTCACAAATAGAATCACTTTATTGCTTTCTTTTCCACTAGTTCATTGTTGGTATATGGAAACACTATTGAATTTTGTACATTAATTGCATCTTACAATTTTACTGAATTCATTTACCAAATCTCAGAATTTTTCAGAAGATCTTTAATGATTTTCTATGTATAAATTCAGCCACTTATAAATAAGAACAACTTGCTTTCCTCCTTTTCAATGTAGATTTTCTTTGGTATGTCTCTTCTGTTAATTTATGAGTTAGCAGGTTGGTTCACTGCAAACTTTCAAAACTAACAAGAACCATTTGAATGTATGAAATATAAATCAAATTTTCTCCATAGTAAAAAAAAAATCCCTGTATCCCTGTAAACATCTCTCTTCCTCTTTCTGTCCCTTCTCCTCCCTCTTCTAAGAACACTAGGAAAGTTATACCAGGGTGACTTTAATTACTGCCATCTTCACAAAATTTTCAACTAATTCTCCACATAAGCATAGGTGCCTCAGGAAAGTTGAGAAATCTGCCTACAAGGACTGGCCCACACATTGCCAAAGCAGTTTATGTAATGAATTTTAAAATACGAAAGTTTTAGGGCTTATTCCCATGTGACCTTCAGATTACCTCATTATCAAATCCCTTTATGGAATGCAGTGCTTCTGGATGTATTTATTAAATTGGCCCAGAATTGGTTTTCAGATCCCTGAGCCTGGTATTTCAGTAAATTCACTGGGGAATTCTCAGGGCCAACTTGTAGACATTTATCACCGGGACACCTTGTAGACATTTATCACCCATCGTGTGGACAGAAGTTAGGGAGAGGGTGAATCATAGAATACACTCAAAGAGTAGAAGGAAGGAGTACAAATTCATCAGGAAAGAAAATTAACCTTTAAAATTTTTCATAGACGTTTTATACAGTATTTAATAAAAAAATTGTTAATAGAGGAAAGGGAGAAAAGTATCTTATGCATAGATTAACCATGTTAAATCATTCCCATACATTTTATTTTGATTATTTTTGTATTTTTAAATCGGTCTTCTGCTTACAGGCACTCATACTATTTACACATTTTTCCCATCATAATAATGACATAATGGATGTTCTAACATGTGTCTTATATTGAGCAAAGTGCTAATTTCCCTTGGGTTCTTACACATGTCTTTTATTAAACAAGAGCAATGTCTTATCTTAGATAGCTACCAAGGAATGAGATACCTAGATTACAGGATATGTTTTACTTCAATTCGTTTGGTCAAATATTTTTCAGAAGTGAATATAATGATTAACATTATAACCTGCAATATCTAAGAGATTCAGTTGCTCTGCTTGTTTAACACAAAATATATTCTATCATTTTAATTTCAGTCTTTTTGGTTGGGAGTACAGTAGTACCTGTTTGTGAAGTGGATGTGCATTCTTTAAACTACTAATATCACCAAAACACCTTAAAAATGATTACTCATCTTTACAATGTCCACTTCTATGAAGTACCTGTTCACATTTTTGGTACACTCTATAGTAAGTTCCCAAAATATTTTTAACTTATTTAAAGGAGTTCTTTACATCTATATTTGGGGGGCAGGGGTAGCATTCTGCATATGCATGGTCATTTCTTTGCTGCTTACATTCCCACACTCTTAATGGTTTATTTTCTTAAACAAAGATCTTTCGTTTTCATAAAGTACACTTTACATTTTTATCTTAATTGTTAATGATTAAAACTAGAATTGAAAATAAACAGACAAAACAAAAATCCCAAATTTTATTTTGTTTACCTCAAGTTATAAATTTATTCTTGTGTCTATTTCATTTAACACATGGACAGATTAACTTAACTCTCACATTTAGATGTATGATTCTAATGCTGCCACAGCCGCATGAAAGAACCAGGCTGGGCACGGATTGAAGTGCTAGTTTGCAAGAGGTGGGCTAATAAGAGGTGCAGGAGAGTCCTGCGCCCTCTCCACAATGGCTGTTTATTAAGGTTATACACAACAGGTGTGGAGAGTTCAGGTAATTACATGCACAACAGGTGTGGAGGGTTAAGGTAATTACATACAAGGGCTGCATGCATAAGGATTGCCATGAGCTCTTTCTTCATGTGTTCTTTCCTCACATGTTTTTTCCCCATAAACCTCACGGAGAAGCACTAAACATCAATATTTAACACCTGCTTACTAATGATTGACCGATCTTATTTCATTTCAGAACACTGAGTTACTTGAGGGCTTGCCCCTAAGTCACAAAACATCTCTAGGCTTGACAGGAGACTGTTCTGGTCTCAGCATTTCCTTTTAATGTGATAAGAATCAGTAACTGTCCTTGTAAGAATGATGTCCAGTCCTCTACATGATTCATGTAAAATTATTGTTATATGACATGAAGGAAGCACCACATTTTATGCTTACAGTAGAAAATTGACAGCATCTTTCAATGACTTTCAAAGGCATCTTTGGTATAAATCAAATGTCCATTTTTCTGTGGGATAGTTTCTGAGTTTTTCATTTTTTAATTTTAGTAGTTTATCATTTTATATAATTATTTCAATTTTACACTGTCTTAATTACTATATTTTTAGAATACTTTGTTATCTTATAGTGGAAGTACTTTGTCACGATAGTCTTCATTATCCTAAGAGCTGTCCTTTCACATCTGAATTTATATAAAATCAACCTGTAATTTTCGATAAAATAAGAACGTAACAAAAACTGTTGATATTTTGATTGATATGGCAGGCATTGGATCTATAAATCAATTTGTAGAGCCTTTGTACCTTAATAGTACAGTTTTCTGACATATGATGATGTTATGTTTCCTATTTATTTGTCTTTTTGCTTTCTTTTGGAAATCCTTTACAGTTTTACATGTGGAATTCTTTCTCACTCTTTATTGTTTTTATTCCTACAATTTTGATTCTCTGTGGCATTGCAAATGCAATTTTATTATTTATTGCCAACATACAAGAAAGCAATTGACTTTTCAATACTGATCTTTTATCCAGAGAACTCAGTAAGTCACTTAGACATTTTAGATTTGGGGTAAAGGAGGATTAGGAAGTGGGGAAATGTTTCCTAAACATGCCTTCTGTGAAAAATGATGGTTTGACTTCTGCTGGGGTTCCATCCCAGGGGCAGGGTCCTTTAAGACCTGTGGAACTGGTGGTGATCAACCATAGAAAAATAAAGTTAAAAGCAGTGAGAAATAAAAAGACAGGACAGGACACACAGAAGTTGGGACCCAGGGGACCTCCACTAGTTTGTGGGGCTTCTTCAAGTGGCCCTGCATGTTTGCTCCACCAGTTTTACTGAAGACTATTTTCTCATTTAGTCGTGAGGGTCAACTGAGGAAGGGAATAAAACACCAGCATTTTCTCTGAGTAAGCATGTTAGTTCTTACTCTATTAATCATTAAGTTTATGGGTCCGGACAGCCTTGAGAAACCCGAAACCTGAGTCTTATTGGGGGCAGCCTCCTGTCTGTGGTCACCCACACAGATTTCTTGAGGGAGGTTAAACCCCTCTAATTTCTCTGTGGAGCAAACAAGGTGGCATCAGTCTCCTCTGAAGAATTAGTGGGAAAGAGGAATTTTCCGCTTTCTCCACCCAGGAGCATTTCCCTCTGTGGTTAGGGTGCATGCCTCCTGCCCCATCTCAGGCTTGAGCTGTTCCCTTGATCTCTGCCCTGCCAATTATACAAACCCCACAAGAATTATTTATTTTGACTTGTTGACTGGGCAGGGGACAGCCTGGTTAATGTTCCTTCCCAGCTTCTTGCATACAGCTTCTGATACTCTTCAGACTATTTACAGGCCCTGCAAAGTTGTTCACAAGCTATATTACCGGCTAGGCTTCTAGTAAAAGCAGAAATTGCTCAGATGTAATTTAACTGTTAGTTTAAAAGTAAGCTAGCTAAACTGTTTTTATTCAGCCTTGCTCAGCTTCTTTCTTTGTTTTTCTCCTTTCTGGGGATGTTTTCCCAAGACTGGGGTCTTTGTTCACCATTTTCCTCGCAACTTCCTCTACATCTTACTTCCTTTCCAATCTTCATAAATTTTGTTTCTCTTTGCTTTACTGTAGTAGCCATGCCTCTAGTACAATGCTAACTTGAACTAGAGATTGGAGCTAGCCTTAATTTCTCCCTGAATGCATTTGCTACCACTGAGTAGGTAATTTACTGTAGGCTTTTTGTAGATGCAATATTTCAGAATGAGGAAGTTTTCTTCCGATTTTCTAATAGTTTTACATGAGTTGATTCTTATTAAAAATTCTCTCCATGTTTTTGTGTGATGACCATAATCTCTCCTTTATTCTATTAATGTGGTAAATTATATTTCTGACTTTTAAATGCTAGAATAACCTTGAATTCCTATTGTAAAAACTATTTTGTCTTGATGCATTATCTTTTCCATATATTGCTGGAGTTAATTTATTATCATCACATTGAAAATTTTGTTGGATTTTTATAAAGATATAATTTTGATTATAACAGTTTGGGGTCTTTCTAATCTTCTTATAGTCTTTTAAAAATAAGTGTATAATTTATATTAATAATTCCTTAAACTTTTAAAAGAATTTTCCAATGAACACATATGGAGCTAGGATTTTCTGTGTGTAAAAGATTTTTTTAATTTATAAACTTATTAATCAGATATAGGATTTCAAGTCATTTATTTCCTCTAGTTTCATTTTTGAGAAGCTGTGATTTTATTTTATTTTTTTTTTTTTATTTTTTATTTTTTTTGTAGAGACAGAGTCTCACTTTATCGCCCTGGGTAGAGTGCCGTGGCGTCACACTGCTCACAGCAACCTCCAGCTCTTGGGCTTAAGCGATTCTCTTGCCTCAGCCT
>CAUYON010174997.1:0-12659 GCA_963573935.1 Arctocebus calabarensis
GGAGAGAAGGGAACACTTTTACACTGCTGGTGGGACTGCAAACTGATACAACCTTTTTGGAAGGAAGCATGGAGAACTCTCAAAGAACTCAAGCTAGACCTCCCATTTGATCCTGCAATCCCATTACTGGGCATCTACCCAGAAGGGAAAAAATCCTTTTATCATAAGGACATTTGCACTAGGCTGTTTATTGCAGCTCAATTTACAATCACCAAAATGTGGAAACAACCTAAATGCCCACCAACCCAGGAATAGATTAACAAACTGTGGTATATGTACACTATGGAATACTATTCAGCCATTTAAAAAAATGAAGACCTTACAGCCTTTGTATTAACCTGGATGGAAGCGGACCACATTATTCTTCATAAAAGAAAATGAATGAAAAAGCATGAATCCCATGTACTCTATTTTGATATGAGGACAATTAATGACAATTAATGACAGTGGGGGGAGGAAGGGGAGAGCAGAGAAAGAAAGAATGAGGGAGGGGTAGGGAAAGGAAGAGCAGAGAGAGGGAAGGAGCGAGGGGGGTGGGGTCTTGTTGTGTGCCACACCTTTTGGGGGCAAAATACAATTGTAAGAGGGACTTTACCCAACAAATACAACCAATGTAACATGGTTTCTTGTACCTTCAATGAATCCCCAACAATAAAAAAAAAAAAAAAAAAGAGAGAGATAGGGCAATAAAAAAAGAAAAAAGAAAGAAAAGAAAAAAACTGGGCTCAGTGACCATAGCTCAGTGAGTAGAACGCTGGCCACATATTCCAAAACTGGTGGGTTCAAGCCCAGCCTGGGCCTGCTAAACAATGACAACTGCAACCAAAAATAGCCAGGGTTTGTGGTGGGTGCCTGTAATCCCACCTACTTGGGAGACTGAGGCAAGAGAATGGCTTAAGCCCAAGAGTTGGAGATTGCTGTGAGCTATGATGTCACAGCACTCTACCAAGGGTGACATATGAGACTGTCACCAAAAATAAATAAATAAATAAAAGAAAAAAAATAAAGAAAGAAGGAAAGAAAAGAAAAGAAACTGAGTCCTGGTCCATAACCTACATTTAAGCCTTTCTCTGATTTTGTGCCTTTCACTGTGGGTGTGGCAGACTGAGGCCTGAGGCGTCCAGCTCCTAGGAAGCTGATGTCAATGGATAGAGCCTGTGACCCCTCTGGTCAATTCTCTACCATACAAATTCCTTTTCAAGCTACAATTCTCCTTTTCTCTCTCCTTTCCAGTCTGTCTCCTACCAAATTTTAGGAGGCTTAAAACTGACTCTGTTCTTGGCACCACAAATCTTTCCTAGAAGGAAGCTGCGTCCTTCCTCATCATTCTGACTCAGAGGCCACCCCTTCCTGGAGCCTCCTACTCACCCCCTCCCCAAGTCCTAAAGGTTTGATTACAGTCCCCTTCCCAGCATTGATCTCCTGCCTGCCTGTTCTTGGAGGGGACCGGCATGACTCGACATGATGTCAGGGCTGTTTGAATGACACTGGCAGCCCCTGCCATTCCTTACCCCGCCCCCACCAGTCAGTGGGAAGACACTGAGTTTCTCAGAATTCAATAGCTTCATAAATTTCATTCACGGTAGAATAGTTGCCTTCCACTGATTTTAATCCTGAAATGGGGTTGTGAAAGTCCCTAGTTTTGCTCCTTTGAAATATCCTGTTGTTCATTTTAGTACTTAGACTTTGTCCTTATTTAAAAAAATAAAAATACAAAAGAGAAGAATCATATCCTGGGATCTGACCATTTTTATCTGTGACTAATGCATTATAGCATCAGTCAGAAAATCAGAGTGCTAGGGACTACCAGTCACGAACAGCTCCTACAGGCAGGTTCTTCCGCACCAGGGCACCGGGCGTACCTCACGCTGGCTTGGCCTTTGCATCCCAAGTGCAGCCTCCTCTGTGGTCTCTGTCAAGACCCCACCCCCTCCTTAGGGCCATCCAAGTCAAGCCCTGCTTACCTGCTTTAACAAGTATTTAACCCTCTCATGGGTCTATGTAGAGGCTCCTATTATTGGCTCCATTTTATTTACTTATTCATTTATGTAGAGACAGAGTCTCAATCCATGCCCTGTAGAGTGCAATGGCATCATAGCTCACAGCAACCTCCAACTCTTGGGCTCAAGCAATCAATCCTCTTGCCTCAGCCTCTTGAGTAGCTGGGACTACAGGCACCCTCTACAAGGCCAGGCTAGTTTTTCTATCATGCTGGTCTTAAACTCCTGAGCCAAGCAGTCCTGCCTCCACCTTCTAGAGTGCATTTTCAGATGAGAAAACTGGGTCCTGAGAGGTCAGATAACCTGTCCAGAGTCTTGGAGTTGGAGCCTAACACCCAGCCCCAGAGTCCGTGTTGCTGACCACTGTGCCCTGCTCCCCTGTCTTGGGCCAGCCCCCTCAGGCAGGAGGGGGGCACCAACCATTAGGCCACCCTGCCACCTCAGGGAGAAGATAATATTTGACATCTTAATTATATTCATCTGGGATGTGGAAAGTAAATTCCAGCACATCTCAGTCTGACGCTATTTTTAACCCCATTTTATTCGTGCAAAAGTGGAGGGTTCAGTGACTTGATTTGCATGAGGATTCCAGGTGGGTAGATAGAGATGAGATCTGAACCCAGTGTTCTATCCCCAAGTCCGTGCTCTTTCTAGGTCCCAGGACCACGTCTTCCCACAAATGCTGAGGTGGTGCCTACTTGGTTTGCACTGATCGTATTGAAGAAACCCACTTCCCCCAGAACATCCTTTGTACCTGCCTGCCCTTGTGTCTGAAACCCACCCAGCAGCCCAGCCTCAGTCTGACCCCGCCCCTACAGGTTCCCCCCACTGGGAGCCCCCCATGCAGTCTCAGCACCTGCCCTGGAGTAGGTGCTCACAAAGAACGAGTTGACAGAATAGAGAGTTTGTTCCTGGTAAGGAGTTTTTCCCCAGAAAATCCCAGTTAAAATGCAAATGTGTTGCCTGGCAGAGATGCCTGGAGTGTGTTTATTGGTTCATTCCCAAAGAGCAGGGTTCTGAGGAATGAGACTCCATAGGAGCATCGAAAACTGTGAACTGTGATGAAGAAAGCATTCATCTGCAGGAAACAGGGAAGGGAAGCCCCAGGGAAGACAGTGGGGCCAGGGAGTCCAAGTGCAGGGCCTGGAGAGTGGCCCAAACATCATGGAAGAGGGATGAGGAAGCAGTCCTGGTCCCAGGGAGAGTCGGGGTGCAACAGGCTCTACCCTGTGCTGTCTGCCTGAGCTGCCCTTAGGACACAGTGAACCAGGCCACCTCCATAGAAAAGGGGTGAGGACTGCCGGTGGAGTCCAAGGCTGGGTCCTCCCCAGTCCTGGAAAAGGGCAAAAGGAACAAGTTTCCCCTAGAGGATTCTGACAGCAGGCTCAGTCCCCATCCTCTCCTATTCAGGCAAGTGCCCCCCCCAGGGGGGAAGAATCCCTCTCTCACCCCACCCACCTCACCCCAAGTTCATCAAACTGTCCTGCTTCCCCTCTGGAGGCAAATGTTCTCCCAGACCTTCTTCTATGCATTGACACACATTCCTATGCATTTTACTTGCTCATGGGCTCACACTCCACGGGTTATCGGGCTTATCTTTTCCATGTACATACACTGGACTTGGCTCGGTGCCTGTGGCTCAGTGGGCTAAGGCACCAGCCACATACACCTGAGCTGGCAGGTTCAAATCCAGCCCAGGCCCGCCAAAGAATGACGACTGCAACCAAAACATAGCAGGGTGTTGTGGCAGGCGCCTGTAGTCCCAGCTACTAGGGAGGCTGAGGCAAGAGAATCGCTTAAGCCCAAGAGTTTGAAGTTGCTGTGAGCTGTGATGCCACAGCACTCTACCCAGGGTGACAGCTTGAGGCTCTGTCTCAAAATAAATAAATAAATAAATGAATAAATACACTGGACTTGGCGCTGTCTGTTCACACAGATGTGCTGTGATCTTTTGAAAATGACCACTTGGTCATTGAAATGATCAATATGTCATTGATAGATCATATTATATTTCATCTCCTAAGCCAGTTTTCCACTTGTGAACCTTGCAGTTGTCTCTAAGTTTTCCCTGCTGCATATACGGCCATAGCCAGTGCCTGTGTCTGAGTATTTTGTGAACATGGAGCAACTTTGTTCTTTGAGATTCCATGAACCACTGTTGCTTTCTTACTCCAGCCTTTATGTAGGAAGGGAGAGAACAGGAGTAAATTTCTCCTGAGCAAAGGGGCTCCTCTTGGGAAAGTCAGCGTTAAGCTGCCCTCCGCACCATGCCGAGGCGGTGGGTGAATCATTTTGCCTGGGTTTCTGAGCCCACATCAGTGAGAATGACCATGAGTGAGGATCTTGACTCAGCCAGGCCGGCCTCTCACCTCTCATTCCGGGGAACGGAGGTATCCCTGCATCATTTTCCGGAACGCCAGAGGAAATCCCCAGATAAGGCGGACACCCAGAAGGCACTCCCACGGAGATAAACAGATGAATGCTTTCTTCATCACAGTTCACAGTTTTCAATGGTCGTCCCGGGCTGCCAAAAATCCTCTTTCAGTTCATCGCAGCCAGACACAGCACTTCCTAGAAAATCGTCATTCCATTTACTGTTTATTCTTGGGGCGGATTACTGTTTCCCATAACCTCTTGCAGGGCTAAAGGTAGAGTTTTGAAAAATCTCATTTGGTGCTTACATGAAGGGGGACAGATATTCTTTATTTTGCACTATTATTAATGTGCCAGATGCAACAAAATCATGGCCCCATTTTTAGTTAGTGACAAAAGCAAGCAATAGAGAGTTCTTGCTAGGGGACTGCTTGCTGCTTTCCAATCACTATTCATTCCTATCTCTCTAAAATGCTGGTGGTACACTGCCCGTATATAAGAAGACAGGACTGTTCCTTCCTCACCTGCCGGAGGACCCAAATTTCTCTTACTTGTCACTGACAATTCGGATTTTTGCCAAATCTGTGAATCACTTGTACAAGTAGTTCCTTTGTATCTTTTTGTTTTTTTTTTGAGACAGAGCCTCAAGCTGTCACCCTGGATAGAGTGCCGTGGCATCACAGCTCACAGCAACCTCCAATTCCTGGGCTTAAGCGAGTCTCTTGCCTCCGCCTCCCAAGTAGCTGGGACTACAGGTACCCGCCACAAAGCCTGGCCATTTTTTTGGTTGCAGCCGTCATTGTTGTTTTGCGGGCCCGGGCTGGATTTGAACCTGCCAGCTCAGGTGTACGTGGCTGGCGCCTTAGCCCGTTGAGCCACAGGCGCTGAGCCAGTTCCTTTGTATCTTAATGGACTTTTTGGTTTACATGTCTTCATCCTAATTAACATTTTAAGTTTGTTTGGTGTGCTAGTTGTCTTTTTTCTAATGCACATTAACATTAAGAATGCCACGTTGGCTCGGCGCCTGTGGCTCAAAGGGCTAAGGTGCTTGCCACGTACACCTGAGCTGGCGGGTTCGAATCCAGCCTGGGCCGCCAAACAACAGTGATGGCTGCAACCAGAAAATGGTCAGGTGTTGTGGCGGGTGCTGTAGTCCCAGCTACTTGGGAGGCAGAGACAGGAGACTCGCTTGAGCCCAGGAATTGGAGGTGAGCTATGATGCCACAGCACTCTACCCAGGGCAACAGCTTGAGGCTCTGTCTCAAAAGAAAAAAAAAAAAAAAAGAATGTCACATATCACCTAAACTGCTCTGGGGTCTGGGGTCTGGCACAGTGACATACTTTGATAAACACTGAACTATGCTGGACCCTAAACTCCTACCTTCTATTAGGATGTCTCTTGAGGCTAACCCTAGCCAACTACCTTTCAGACGAGGAGACTCTGCCATCTGTCCCTGCATTTTTTTGCACTTAGTATGCGAGAGATCCAGAAAGTGGGAGAGGGGTGGAGATATCACCTACTTTTGAAAGGCAGAGCAGCTTAATGGAAACCCCATAGGCTTTGGAATCGGGTCTAGGTACACATCTTACTGACATTTGACAAGGTTCCTCATTTGTAAAGAGGGTACGCATATTAAAAGCCACTTTATAAAGTGAAGCAAAGGTTAAAAGTGCCTGGTTAAGGGAAGGTATTCATATCCCATGGCAATGACCATGACCTTCAGTGTAAGTCTAGATATGATAATCACCCCTGTGCACACACATCCTGAGGAGACCCACCAGTTCCTGCATGACCTGCTGAAGATTAAATAAAAAATCAACAACCTTTGAGAGAGGTTTCTAGTAATGGGAGGGCCAAGCTCCCGAAAGTTCAACATGAGAAAATGGAACACAACCATGAGCCCATTTGGAAGTCCCTGACACGCCTCTCACCTTTGAGAGTTTCCTTTGATTATTGGAGAAGCAGCAGCAAAAGCTGTCCCTGACGTCCAGGGCTCTTGTCCCTCATGCTAGCACTAATAGATGACTTAATGGGTTAGAAAATAAGGTGAAAAAATGGGCATCTCTCCTGAAAAGGGGAAAGGTAAGGCTCCATGTGAAAACCTTATTTGAATGGGCAAAGAGCACAGTGTCACATTGAAGAATGTGGAGCCCGGACCCAGTACCTGCCTCCACTGTGTGCTAGCAACAGAACAGCAAGTGCAAAGGCCAAGCGGCAGGAGTGTGGCTGAAGAGTGAGGCCAGCCACACTCCCACCCTTGACCAGCAGGAGGTTGACATGGCTGCATTGGATGAGAGGGAGGTTGCAACCTCTTGTGCCACACACCCATGAGGTGGCACTCAGAGACCACGATGGGAGATGTGTCCCAGAGCGGGTGGGAGCCAGGTCAGGCAAATGAATGCTGAGAAGAGATATGCAGGGTCTTGAAAAATGCTGTAAGTAATACACAGTCAGTGGGCCTGTGAATTAGTACAACCTCTCTGGGAAATTCCACAGAGGAAGATTTCTCAGAGAATTAAAAGTAGGCCTACCATTCAATCCGCAGTCCCACTACTGGGTATCTACCCAAAGGAAAGGAAGTCATTATATCAAAAAGAGATGTGCATTTGTATGTTTATCACAGCACAATTCACAATCGCAAGGTTGTGGAATCAACCTAAATACCCATCAACTGATGAGTGAATAAAGAAAATGGGGTGTGTACACACACACACACACACACACACACCATGCAGTATTACTCAGACATAAAAAAGAAAGAAATCATGTCTTTCACAGCAACTTGGATAGAGCCAGAAGCCATTATCTGGAGTGAAATATCTAAGAAAAACTCATGTACTCATAAGTGCGAGCTAAGAGATGCATATATATGGTCACGCAGAGTGATATGATAGTCTCAGAAAGGGACAAAGTGGGATGGGGGAAGCATCAAAAATTACCTGTTGGATACGGTGTATACTATTCAGTGATGGGTAGACTAAAAGCCCTAACTTCACCACTGTATAATTCATCCATGTATCAAAAAACCATTTGTACCCCCTAAATCTATTGGGAAGAAAAAACCTACTGTAAATACTATAATTAGTGCCTTGAAATGAAAAGACATTTGAGGGTCTTTGAAGAGGGACACGATCTGATTTATTCTATTTGGCCTGGTCTGTACCGGCCATATGACAGAGCTATTTCGCTAGGTCTAAAATGGAACAGTGCAATGTGGTTTTTGCATGTAATAGTAAAGATAATTATCCAATTTCTTATTCCTAAAAGGGAAAGGAAATCATACCTTGCGTATGCGTTAGTCCCAAATACAAGGTACATTGACTGAGGTGGCTCAACTCAGAGCCTCTGGAGAGGGTGCGGTGGCCTGGCCTGGGAGACCTGCCCTGCTCAGGACTTGGCCGTGGCCATTGACATCGTGTGAACTGGGGCCAAAGCTTTGACCTTCAGCTTCATCAGCTGTCTACAGTGGGGTAACAGTGTCAATCCCCTGGACTGCTGTGAGGATCTAATGAAACTCAAGGTGCACACAGTAGGTCCACAACTGGTGTGACTGCGCTTTCAGGCACATGCCAGGGTTAGCAGGCACCATAGTTCTAGTAAGCTACGTTAGCTTCTTTCTTTGTCTTCTAGGGATAAGAGTGACCACAAGGGAGTTGTGACAATAAATGACATTTCTGGCTGGCAGTGCCAAGGGACAATGGCACTGATGTGAAATGTCCATTCTATATTCGTGGTCACAATGGTGGAGTATTTTGGGCTTTTGAGGGTCTCTTACATCACTCTCTGTTTAAGAGACGTTTGGGATTTATTGCCCTTTGGGCAAGAGTGGGAAAAAGACAGGAAGGGCTTCAGGCAGCCATCCCCTCACCTGCCTCCATGCTGGCCCCCCTCTTACCGAAGAGCCATCCGATGTGTGAGGCCGGGGCCACTTCGGCCTATGAGGGGGTGCAGGGAAGGACAGGGTGAGGTACAGGAGACCTCCACTCCTGCCGAGCTCCTGCCGCTCCCACGCAGTCGGCCCCCTTAAAAGATATCCTCAGATGTGGTGCTGAGAAAACAACTCTGCTTCCTGCAGAGACTTCAAAAGCCCACGCCCTGTCTACCGCTGCACATTTGTGCAGCTGAAGGAGAAACTGCTGGAAATAGGAGTTTCCCTGATGTCATCAGGGTGATGCTGACTGTGTTCTTCTGGAGACATCAGGGAGTTGGCTCAGGAAGGGCTGGGTGGGAAGTGATGCAGCTTTGGACAAACGCTCTGGGCTCCTCACAAAGGGAGCTGAGGAGGGGCCTCAGCCTCGCAGCTGGCTGAACTTTCACCTGCCCTAACGGCAGCAGAAGTTCTAGTCCTGAGAGCAAAAGGTGGGCAGCAGAGAGGGAAAGGGATGAGCAGGGCAGGTGGGGCTGTGTAAGAACCTCCACGACCTTCCTTTCTCCTCTCCTCCTGTCCTTCCCCTACAAAGAAAAAGAAATTTCTGGCCTGTTCACCCTCTTGGGGCTTCTAATTTCCTTTCTTCAACTTTTCTAGGTTATGGTATCACTTAGAAGTGCCCAGAACATTAAAAGGAGTAAGGACTCCTTCAAAGAAAAAGCCAGTTCTAGATTGGGCGGGAGATGTCCAAGATGAGCTACAGGTGATTTTGACAGAAAGAAGGGAAGCCCAAGAGCTAGCTGAGAGTCCTACCGAGCAAAGATGGGTCATTTTTAACATCAGAAAAGAATAATGACTGCTCTGTATTGAAATGTGCTAAATGTAGCATCTGTTCATCATGACACAAAGAGTCCCCTTATTTGTCACCACTACAGGTTGCTCAGGTACCAATTTATTTCTCTAAAAATTGACTGAGGGAAGAAATATCATCTCCTCACCATTCCTGCGTGGGCTGTACTTCATAATAACCAAAGAGCTGTTAAGGTCAAGTTCAATTGACATAAGAAATCTGCCCAGTAAATGCAGAAGGAATGCATAATAAAGCTTCCAATCCCTAACTAATAAAATAATGAGTTAGAAATGATCATCAATGGATCCTTACATGATGAGGTGAAAGGCTGGCAGGGAACTTTGAAACAGGTAACATATAGCAACACCTGTCGAGTATTCTTCACACGTAAAAAATGTAGAATGGAATCTGACCAAGGCTCTAGATCTGCCTTTCTAATCTGGTGGTCACATGTGGACCTTGAATTCTTGAAAGGCGGCTATTTCTGAACTGAGATGTACTTTATTTTTATTTCTTTTTTTAAAATTAATTTATTTCAGATTGATATGAGGGTACAAATGGTTGGGTTACATTGTTTGCATTTGTTAGGTAGAGTTCAAGTGCTAGTTGAGCCCGTCACCCAGGGGGTGTGCTGTATATCCTTACATTGTGCACTTGAGGTGAGATCCTGCTAATTACCCTGCCTCCTCCCCTTTCTCTCCGCTCCCTTCTCCTACTTGAATTTAATTATGATTTTTTTCTCAAATAGGCATGTAGTTGTTTATCTATTGATTTCATATTAGTATTGAGTATGTCGGCCACTTATTTTTTCCATTTCTATGATACTTTACTAAGTAGAATGTTCTTCAACTCCATCCAGGTCAATACAAAAGATGTAAAGTCTCCCTCTTTTTATGCCTGAATAGTATTCCATGGTCTACACATACCACAGTTTATTAATCCATTCATGAGTTCATGAGCCCTTGGTTGATTCCCTGTCTTGGCAATTCTGAATTTGCTGTGATGAACATTCGAGTCCAAATGTCTTGAATGGCAGAATGATTTTTTTTTTATTCGTGGTAGATGCCAAGTTATAGGGTTGCAGGATCAAATGGAAGATTTACTTTTAGCTCTTTGAGGATTCTCCATACGTATTTCCACAGAGGCTATATTAGTTTGCAATCCCACCAGCAGGGGAAAATCCCCTCTCTCCACATCCATGCCAGCACCTGCCACACCTGCCACACCTGCAACATTGAAACCAGACCTTCTCACCACTTACAATAATTGATTCTTACTGGATAAAGGATTTAAATTTAAGACACAAAATGATAACAATTCTAGAAGAAAGTGTGGAAAAAAGCTCTTAACAATATTGGCCTGGGAAAAGATTTTATGAAGAAGACTCCCTTGGCGATTGCAGCAGCCCCAAAAATAAATGAATGGGACAAGATCAGCCTAAAAAGCTTCTGCACAGCTAAGGGTACAAGAACTAAAGCAAACAGACAACCTCCTGAATGGAAGAAGATATTTGCATGCGATGAATCTGACAAAGGGCTAATGATTAGAATCTATAGAAAACTCAGACTAATAAACAAGAAAAGAGCAAACAATTCCATTTATAAGTGGGCAAGAGACATGAACAGAAGGAAGAAGATAGACAAATGGCCAATAAACACATGAAAAATGCTCATTCTCCCTAATCATCAGAGAAATGCAAAACAAAACCACTTTGAGGTTGGCGCCTGTGGCTCAGTGAGTAGGGCACCAACCCCATATACCAGAGGTGGCGGGTTCAAACTCGGCCCCAGTCAAAAACTGCAAAAAAAAGAAAAAAAGAAAAACACCTTGAAATATCACCTAACCCCAGTGAGAATAGCCGACATCGAAAAAGTCCCAGAGCTACATATATTTATTTATTTCAAAATATTAAGGGGAAGGCCATGTGTGGTGGCTCATACCTGTAATCTCAGCACTCAGGGACTCTGGGAGGCTGAGGCAGGAGGATCATCCGAGCTCACAAATTTGAGACCAGCCTGAGCTAGAGTGAGACCCCCACCTCTAAAAATAGCCGAGGGTTGTGGTGGGCACCTATAATCCCAGCTACTTGGGAGGCTGAGGCAAAATTGTCCTTTTAGCCTAGGCTTTTGAGGTTGCTGTGAGCTGTGACGCCATAGCGCTCTACTGGGGGTGACAAAGTGAGACTC
Source organism: Arctocebus calabarensis (assembly GCA_963573935.1). Classification (NCBI taxonomy): domain Eukaryota; kingdom Metazoa; phylum Chordata; class Mammalia; order Primates; family Lorisidae; genus Arctocebus; species Arctocebus calabarensis. The sequence goes on from CAUYON010174997.1 coordinate 11,279, forward strand.
TGTCTCAAAAAAAAAAACTAAGGGACTATAAATATTTTTGTTACATGGATACTTTGGATAAGGCTTAAGAAGAATTTTTTAGTGTGCTCATCACCAGAATACGGTTAATTATACCTAAGAGGCAAATTTTTACCCCTTACTGCCTTCCACCCTTTCCTCCCTCCTCTTTTTCTCCCCCTCTTTTTCCTCCTCCCCCTTCTTCTTTTCCTTCTCCTCTTCCTCTTCTTCTTCTTCCTCATCTTCATCTTTGAACAGGATCTTGCTCTGTCTCTCTAGCTAGAGTACAGCAGTGTCATCACAGCTCACAGCAACCTTAAACTTCTGGGCTCAAGCGATCCTCCTGCCTCAGCCTCTCAAGTAGCTGGGACTACAAGCATGCAACATCATGCCTGCCTAACTTTTTCTATTTTTAGTAGAGATAGAGTCTTTCTCTTTCTCCGGCTGTTCTTGAATTCCTGAGCTCAAGCAATCCTTCCACTGGGCCTCCAGAGTGTTAGGTTACAGGCAGGGGCCACTGTGCCTGGCTTTCTCCCCGCTTCTTGATTTCCAATGTCCTTTACATCTCTTTGTGTCCATATGTACCCATCATTTAGCCCCCAATTATTAGAGAGTACATGTGGTGTTTGTTCTTCCATTCCTGATATACTTCATTTAGAATAATGGTCACCAGTTTCATCCAAGTTGCTACAAAAGACATTATTTCATTCCTTTTCATAGCTGAGTAGTACTCCATGGTATATGGACACCATATTTTCTTTCTTTCTTTTTTTTGTAATTAAAATGGCTTTATTCCACCTGAGTGCAGGTGGGGTGAGATCTCTGACTGGGAAGAAATCCACACTTGGGTAATGGCAGATGGGGGTTTAAAGGTTGGAAAGGTGGGTGTTGGGACATTCCTGTTCCTGGGTTGGACATCTGTAGTAAGGGTGGGGGTTGGCCATTTACCTTTCCCAGGTGGGACATTGGGTGGGGTAGGGTAGGGGGTTGATTCTCTTAGGTGGGTCCACCCTATTTGGGTGGGGTTTGAGTCTATCATCCCAGTCTTTTTAGTCTATTATAAGGAGGTGGAGGCTTGGCGTCCGTGGCTCAACGGGCTATGGTGCCAGCCACGTACACCTGAGTTGGCAGGTTCGAATCCAGCCCGGGCCCGCCAAACAACAATGATGGCTGCAACCAAAAAATGGCCGGGCATTGTGGCGGGCGCCTATAGTCCCAGCTACTTGGGAGGCGGAGGCAGGAGACTCGCTTGAGTCCAGGAATTGGAGGTTGCTGTGAGCTGTGATGCCACGGCACTCTATCCAGGGTGACAGCTTGAGGCTCTGTCTCAAAAAAAAAAAAAGGAGGTGGAATGATCTCTTTGACTACTTCCTGTGAGGGGAAG
>CAUYON010175004.1:0-22924 GCA_963573935.1 Arctocebus calabarensis
CAATAAAATTAGGCAAGACAAGGAAATAAAGGGTATCCAAATGGGAGCAGAGGAGGTCAAACTCTCCCTCTTTGCTGACGATATGATCTTATACTTAGAGAACCCCAAAGACTCAACCACAAGACTCCTGGAAGTCATCAAAAAATACAGTAATGTCTCAGGATATAAAATCCATGTCCACAAGTCAGTAGCCTTTGTATACACCAATAACAGTTAAGATGAGGGCTTAATTAAGGACACAACTCCCTTCACCATAGCTTCAAAGAAAATGATACCTAGGCATACACCTAACAAAGGAGGTGAAAGACCTCTATAAAGAAAATTATGAAATCCTAAGAAAGGAAACAGCAGAGAATATTAACAAATGGAAGAACATACCATGCTCATGGCTGGGAAGAATCAACATTGTTAAAATGTCTATACTTCTCAAAGCAATCTACCTATTTAATGCCATCCCTATTAAGATACCAACATCGTACTTTCAAGATTTGGAAAAAATGATTCTGCGTTTTATATGGAACCAGAAAAAAACCCTGTATAGCTAAGGCAGTTCTTGGTAATAAAACCAAAGCTAGGGGCATCACTATACCAGATATTAGGCTATACTACAAAGCCATAGTGGTCAAGACGGCATGGTACTGGCACAAAAATAGAGACATAGACATTTGGAATCGAATAGAAAACCAGGAAATGAAACTAACATCTTAAAAACACCTAATCTTCAATAAACCAATCAAGAACATACCTTGGGGGAAAGATTCCCTATTCAATAAGTGGTGCTCGGAGAACTGGAGATCCAATGTAAAAGACTGAAACTGGACCCTCACCTTCCTCCACTCACAAAAATTGATTCAAGATGGATAAAGGACTTAAATTTAAGGCATGACACAATAAAAATCCTGAAAGAAAGCATAGGAAAAACACTGGAAGAGATCGGCCTGGAAAAGACTTCATGAAGAAGACTGCCATGGCAATTGCAACAACAACAAAAATAAACAAATGGGACTTAATTAAACTCAAAAGCTTCTGTACAGCTAAGGAAACAACAACCAAAGCAAATAGACAACCTACACAATGGGGAAGGATATTTGCATATTTTGAATCAGACAAAAGCTTGGTAACTAGGATAGAGAACTCAAATTAATCCACATGAAAAAAGCCAACAATCCCATATATCAATGGGCAAGAGACATGAACAGAACCTTCATCTCATTTGGTAGACAAATGGCTAATAAACATATGAAAAATCCTCATCATATCTAATTATTAGAGAAATGCAAATCAAAACCTCCCTGAGATACCATCTAACCCCAGAAAGAACTGCCCACATCGCAAAATCTTAAAACTGCAGATGCTGGTGTGGATGTGGAGAGAAGGGAACACTTTTACACTGCTGGTGCGACTGCAAACTGATACAACCTTTTTGGAAGGAAGTATGGAGAACCCTCAAAGAACTCAGGCTAGACCTCTCATTTGATCCTGCAATCCCATCACTGGGCATCTACCCAGAAGGAAAAAAATCCTTTTGTCATAAAGACACTTGCACTAGACTGTTTACTGCAGCTAGACTGTTTATTACAGCTCAATTTGCAATCACCAAAATGTGGAAACAGCCTAAATGCCCAACAACCCAGGAATGGATTAACAAGCTGTGGTACATGTACACTATGGAATACCATTCAGCCATTAAAAAAATTGAGACTTTACATCCTTTGTATTAACCTGGATGGAAGTGGAACACATTCTTCTTAGTAAAGCATCACAAGAATGGAGAAGCATGACTCCTAGGTACTCAATTTTGATATGAGGACAATTAATGACAATTAATGACAGGGCAGGGATGAGAGAAGGGGAGAGCAGAGAGAGAAGAGGGAGGGGTGGGGAAAGGAAGAGCAGAGACAGGGAAGGAGTGAGGGGGTGGGATCTTGGTTTGTGCCACATCTTTTGGGGGCAAGACACGACTGTAAGATGGTCATTACCTAACAAATGCAATCAGTGTAACCCAGTTTCTTGTACCCTCAATGAATCCCCAACAATAAATTAATATATGGGGTATGAATGGTCATATAGAATATAATGGACATTTCAGACTCAGAAGAGGGTAGAGGAATGTGGGATGAAAAAATTACCTATTGGGTATAATGCACACTATTCAGGTGACAGGTACACCCAAAGCTCAGACTTCACCACTATACAATTCATTCATGTAACAAAAAAAAAATTTGTGCCCTCTAAAAAAACAATCAGAATAACAGTATAAAATAAGTGTCATTTGTTTTTTGCTTTAGTATCATATGTAGAAGAAAGAAGACTGGGGAGGAGTCAAAATATTTATTTTTATACTAAATGACTTCTTGTCATGATGGCTTAAAATTTTTCCAATTATTAATATAAATAAAAACTGTTCAGAAAATTCTCAAAGGCAAATTAACTGAGAAAAATAATAAATGTTGGCATAGAAACTTCAACAAAAATAAAAAAGCTTTAAAATATTTCAATCTATTATTTATATAGCATAAAGTTATAATATCATAACTATATTTGTTTGCTAGACACAGGGAAGGACATGAAAGAAATTTAATAATATAGTTTCCTACCCTTCAAGGGCTTAAATGTCCATTGAGAAAATAAAATACATGCATGAAATAATTATAAAAATTCAAAATGGAAAGTAAGTGTCAGAATGTGAAAGATAATTGAGGCTGTGAGAAATCAAGTGGGTCAAAAATCACTATGCGCTAGAAGGATCACTGGAAGTCATAAAGGAGGCAGGTCTCAGGGTTACTCTTGAAGTGTGGCTCATAATTATGTAAGAGCCCTTAAATAAAAAGAACACATGGTAAATTTTCAGGGAGAAAGGGCAAAGCAAAATAAGTTAATAATTTGAAAATAAGCCTGATCATAACAACATAAATAGACTATACTACTTTAATAAGTATTTAAAAACTAGGTATAAGTAGCAGACTCTAAACCTTTCCTCTGATCTTTGTACACTCCTGAAAGATGCAGTGCTTCAAAAGTATTAGAAAAAGTTTAGAGAAGAGTGTATCAATACAATAAGTGTGCCTGGACATTAGTAACTTAAACTCTTTACTTTTGTATAACATAAGAGATGGGTCTTTGCCATCCTTTCATCAATTAAAACTCAGAAGTTTCCTTTCAAGGGTTGTGTAGTAGTCCATTGGGTGAATACGCTCCGTGAGTTTGCATTACAAATGAAGTGAAGCTCCCTTCCTTTAGGGACTGCGGAGCCTAGCCAGGACTTCTAGTCCTCCTAAGTCTGTAAAATATATGTTAACATCTCATAAGTGGGGTACAGCCTGTTCATACAATTGGGAGAAATTATATGAAATTAACTTGAGGTTTTACTACATATCAGACTCACTAACCACAGAAATAATAAACACAATTTAATATTCTAAACCTGTGGAGTACATAGGTATTATTAAAATCTATCAGATAGTAATATTAAAAATTGTCATTTTTTAGTATCAAATAAGTGGTAGGTTCTTTCTATGTACTGTATAAACATTATTATTATTATTAATAACACTGGAGAAAATAATTATATTCCTGTTTTACAGGTGATTTAACCATGACCTAGAGAGGCTAAATAATATGCTAAAGTTAAAATAGTAAGTAGCAGAGGTGGCTTTGCTTTCAGTTATACCTGATGTCAAGCCATTGCTCTTTACACTATTCCATGATGACTCCTTATAAATCAAATTTATCCGATATTCATTTTAAGAAAGAGATTACTTATACATGGCTACCAAAATTCCTGATACATCTCTTTGCATTTACTGCTTATCTGAGAACTATAAATTCTGAAATACTCATGCAAGAATACAAATTGTATAGTTCTAAGCCATGGGTGGGTCAACTGATTCTTTTTTTTCCCTCTGATATTAGAGATACTAATAAAATAAATCCAATGAACACTATTAACCTGTCCTTTTAACAACATTTGCCACTGTCAATATTTCCTTCCAATATGTACTTTCTATATTTAACAGTTCTGACAGATGGCCTGCTATAATTGATACTAAATTCTTCATGTTAAAGATAAAAGTTGCTTCTCTATAATTTACAGATGGTTCTGATATGTGGAGTTAATTAAATCTGTTTAAAATTCCTATTTCCATGTGGCAGATCTTGGACATATTTGAAGATAGCACTCAAGTTCCTTAAATTCTCCTTTACCATAAATTAAACCTCTCAAAATACTTCAATTCTTTCTGTATTATACAAATCCTTCCACATCTTGATTATACTCTTCTAGATATAGCCCAGACTTATAGTGTCTCTTCTTGCCTCTCTGAAGTGACAAGGATGTAGTACTTTCCAGAGGTCAGCCCTTAGAATAACTGAAGTTGCCTATCACAACCCTCCTTTGTAGCCTCTTTTCCCACTCCAGGACCTCATCCCTCCTTCTTTCTCAAATCCTAAAGATTCTCCTTTGGACTTAACCTTGGCTTGCTAGTGTATCTTTTAAAAAATAGTGATGAAATGTAAACTGATCACCATGCAAATTTAGTGAGATACTTTTGTTCGTATATTACAACCCTTTTATTTAGTTTAGCTTCTTGTCTTAAAATCCTCTCCTAAAGAACCTTTCACCCCTCGTCTGTAGTCTCTGCCTTTTCTAATCTGAGCACTGGTTAGTCTTCATAAAATCTTATGAAAGTATTTTCTATTCACAAATTGTCTCTCCACTGTCTACTAAATTCTGAATGCCTCTATGTGATTTCAACTTATTAGCACAGCTTTATCAGCCACTGATATCTTATTTATAATCTCAAATTAGACCCGTCATGCAAATCAGAATATACGACATCCTCCAAATATAATAAATTCCTAGCTTTCATGTTTATGTTCCTTGTTTTAAGTGTTAATCCCATAAGGCAGGTCTACCTACTCTCCTTTTTTCCAAATATTGTTCCAAGATTCAGCATAATTATCTTAGTCACTCCTGCTGAAAAAAGTCTGTCCTTCCTAGACACTCTTGAGTCTTTTTAGAACACTACATCATGTTTGTCTTCAAATTAGTTTTGTGTTAATTTTTCTATTAAATTCTAATTTTATAGTAAACACAAACTTTATAGCTAGACATGTGATATAAATCTCAATCTTTTAATCAATCAAAAAATATTTAATCATCTATTACATCTCAGCTACTGTGCTAAGTCTTTGGGATATGATTCTGAAGAAACATCCTCCTTACCCTCAAGGATATAGAACAGAATGAGGAGAGCTAAAGTACAATAGTCTCCTCTTTATCCCCCATTTCATTTTCTCTGGTTTTAGTTATTCAAAGTCAACCACAGTCCCAAAGTATACCTATTGTTGAGTACAATAGAAAATTGAGAGACACCACATTCACATAACTTTTATTCCAGTATATTATTGTAACCACTGTTCTAGTTTTTAGATATTGCTGTTAGTCTCTTACTGTGCCTAAAAAATTTATAAATTAAGCTTTATCACAAGTATGAATGTATAGGAAAAAACATAGCACATATACAGTTAAGTACAATTCTTGGTTGTAGGCATCCATTGGAGAGGAGTCTTGGAATGTGTTCCCCACAGATATGGTCTGCATAGCAGGGAAGTAGGGAGAGTTACTTGTTTTTTTAAAAGGGGAGAGGGAGAGAATGAGAGAGAGAGAGAGACAGAGAGACCTCCTTTAAGCATAGAAGCCTAAAAGACCTGATTCTGAAAAGATGAGATTTTAGTAAGTAAATAGGAAAGCAGTTTCTTGTTCAAAGTGGTATGATGGAGGTGATAAAATACACTGACAGATTTTAAAGAATCTTGTAGGAAAGACATATGTCAAGGAAGATACTACTAGAAGGAGAGGTCATCCTAGAATACCACCATAGGGAGACGGGTGCTCTGAAAGGACAGTGTTTACACCGCACTATTAGATGATTAGCAGTTAGGGATGAGCTGATGTAAAAATGATAATTCAAGAAGCTGTCCACAGTAATTTGTGTTTGTGTTTTCAGGAAGAGGTGTGTCTTTTATTTTGCCTGCAGTAAAACTGATGGCTGTGGGCAGGTCTGTACTCCATCCAAAGTGAATCATTTTTTTTTAAGGATATAACCTAATTTAGAATTTAGAATGTTGTTTTGGCATTGAGTCTAAGGTTAGGGTGGGTAAAAATCTCATATAAATAACTATTGGCTTCTTTACAATCAAGTGTAGAACTTGGATATTTGTCAAAGTGGCACAACTTGGTAAAATAGAAAGAAAAAAAGGCTAGATATCACATCAGTATTGTTTTTCCAGAGTATTTGCTAAGGAAAAAAAATTAGATAAAATTTTTGGCACACTATAATTATTCACACTCTTGTTAGATTTACCTTTTAAAAACACTGTTTACTTTATTTCGCTCCATTGCAGAGGCTCACTACTGCTTAAAAAATGAGGCTCAAATGCTTTACGCTAGCATTCAATCTTTTCATTTTTCTTCTAAATTCTAGGAGAATCTCAAAATTGTGAGAGTTGTTCTCCCATTTAATTGTAAAGACTTGATTTCTGATGCGTGATCCTATTTGTAACTAAAGAGAACCAGGAGGCTGAGGCTTGGGACAATCAGCTCAGGTCTGGGCACTGTGTCCTTAACTTTCTATACCTCCCAGCCCCAGGGCCATACAGGCTTTCAGACAACTTTCTCCCCAGAGGGGAGGTAATTGTGTGCCCTTGCCTCTACTCTGCTTCCCCTTATTGAGAAAGGACTTTACCTCTCCTAACCAAACACTTCTTATGTATAGTACTTCGATGATTATAAGAAATACATTTCTTTACCTTTCAACACCATGGAAGTCAGTGTCGAGGTGCATCATAGTCAGCTGCATTTTCATTCTTAGTAGTCTATAATGATGCACCTTACAATCAATGACCTCTAGACTGTAACACTTAAATACTCCCCCACATAATCACCAAAAAATTACAGCTTTATCACAACTGTAATCAAGAAATGTGACTGACTTTAAGAGTAACATTTGATAGCTTCCCAAAGCATGAGAGTATCAGATGAAAAACCCATCAAAACTTTTACAAAGAAAAACTAATAAATTATTTGTAAATCCTTCAGTACTATTTCCTCAGAACTACTTCACAGTTATAATCAAGGAACAAAGATGTGCTTTTAAGGGGGCATGATTTACCTGGAGTTTGAAAGTAATTTGTTAGAATGGTAATTCTTGAGTGCAGTGGACAGAATACTGGGCTAGGAATCAAATAATGCTCTAACCCATATTAACCTTATTTGAAAATAAAAAGGTTAGAAATGATTTCTGATGTCCCCTCTCGCACTTACTTTTTTACTACTAGTATTTAGATTAAGATCACTTTTATAGGCAGAAAAAGGAATTCTAAAATCTGGCACTATTGCAATTTTAGCAGCTGAATTTAAACCTTGTTTTAAGTTATAGTAATCTGCTCTTTCTCTTAAATTGCAAGTGATGAGACATTTTGGCATTTGCAACCTGGCATTCTTTCTCTTTCTTGTTTACTTCCTTCCTATGATTGCTACAGACAGGTTGAAGCAAGCAATACTCTCTTTAGGGGAGATTTGTTATGCTCAAATGTTCTTTCTGTATTTTCTTCTACTGACAAAATGCAACAATAAGCATGTCCATATATTACCTATGTACCCTGTATTTCTTTACATGAACTTCTTTGGGGAGCCTCTGAGAGATATTACTATACCCAGAACTTCACTTGTCAAGATGAAGAAAGATGAAATACTGCAAAGATGTCTTATTCACCTCTACTATTATTATGCCAAGTAAATTAACAGATGGCTTAGTAAACCTCGACTTCATACTTGAGAGTTTATATAAAATTACACTGGTACTAAAATGGTAAGTATCCTCTCCCCAGCATACACACATATGGACAACCACAACCTTTGCTTTGAATTCCTGAGATTGATTCCTTTCATTGCAAATACATTGTTACAAATTAATTCCAAGAGGATCTTTTAAATTTATAAATGTCCAAAAGTAGTAGAGAACTACTTGATCTGAGATTAAGGTTATTGCCCCTGTAAAAAGTGATTTTGGAGATGTCATTTTATCTTCTTAAAGCTGAAATGGTCATAATGTATTAAATGAGGATTTAGACTGCCAGTGGTTTCAACCCATTTTTTGGCTCAACACCCCAGGGGCTCTACTCACTTTCATCATTCACAGAAGCTCACTACCCTAGTAATGCTGAAGTGGGCAGAATTAAGAGTGCAAAAGTGTGTGTATACTTGAAAAAGCTTCTCGGTGTACCTGACAAACCTAGACAGGTGTGTGCGGGGGGGGGGGGGGGACCGTGGAGGGCATCATTCCAACCCCCTCTTTACACTCATTTCCATTGCTATGACTAATTTATCTTAAAGTTCCTTTTCAGCATCCACTTGCTGTGACTATAAATAGAAAAGAATCTTTCAATAATAATGTATTTCATTATTTATGTTGAATATGTTTTACTCTTTCACGGATAAGGAAACATTCACTTTCACTTGATAATGATACAGAAAGCTGTGCTTTTAGAAAAGATTACATATTTTGTAATGTTATTTTATGTTAACTATTTGAAATGCCATTAAAAAATTAATACTTTGCCATGAAAATCAAGAATTGGAATCCTTCTTTTGAGACGACCTATTCTAAAAGGATCTTGTATGTGAAATAATAACCTAACCCAAACAGAGCTAACAATATTTGGAAAATAAAACGTGGATGCAAAATTATTAAAAAAAAAAAAAAAAGTGGATGCAATAAGTAATTAAGTAATTCACATAGAAACCAACCTAAAAACCATACAACCTGGTGGGGGATGGAGACACCCACCAGAAAAGGCATATTTAGAGCTTTACACTTCTTACTATATGTGACAATAAGCGTGTATGGTTATGATGAATAAAAGCTTGTAGAGAGACCATCCAGTGATGTTTCTACATTTTGGCCTCATATTGTGGGTTAATTTCTGTTTTGAGAAAAGAAGTAACCTAGCTTGTACATTAAGATATCTGGTAATGTTAATTTCACCCTTTGTTCAAGCCTCTCCTTTCCGTGTATATTTGCCATTTGTATTAACAGCAGCCTAAGTTTAGATAATCTAAACTATTGGCATGGAACCATTCAAAACAGGAATTTGTTAATTTATCTTTTTAATAGTTATAGAGAACATAAAGCCTTCAGAGGGCAAAAATTTCATAGACAGGCTGGTTTGCCCTCTTTTAAATATTAGAGACAGTGGCAATTAGAAATTTAAAAGTACCACTCAAATACATGTTTTAAACAAGACCAGCTATGTTGGGGAAAACTATGACTGAATTGAGAATTTCCAATTTGAATAGGTACTGAGACAATTCCCACCTGTTAAAGGTATTATTTTCTAAATGTTTATTTGTGATTTAATTTTTGGTACTTTTAATGTTTGAAAATGGTCATTAGGAATCCAGGAACTTGTGCTAGTGGTGCTATTATTGAAATTAACTGAAAAGCCACAGCATAGAAAACAGGTCCTTAAAGGGATCCTAGAAACCACATTTAATGTTCCATTATTCTAATTCTGTCAAAACTTTTCTGTTATATTTGTAACATGCTTATGATTATATTTTCCTGTTCAAAACAGAAAAGGCAAGCATACTTGAAGAAACTATAAAAGTAAACTTGCAAATTAAACATCAAGCCACATACAGGAATTAGTCCTCTTAAATTACGTGAAGGAGTTTGCCATATAAATGACAATGCTGGGGACAGTAGTAAATATACAGTGGTAAATTTCTGGATATTAAAATACTATTTATTACCTTTGGGAGGAATAGTACATGAACATAATATGTATTCATTCATTTTGACATCAAGATGAATTTTTACTTAAACCAAATTCAAACTGTGGCTTAAAATTAACAGAAAAGCAACATTTCATTTGCTCAAAAAATAAAATATAGTTGTCCCTCAGTATTAGGGGGCTTCTTCCTGGACTCCCTGTGAATACTAAAATCTGAGGATGTTCAAGGTGCTTATATAACAAAACATTTGTGTATAACCCATGCACACTCTCTTGTATACTTTAAATAATCTCTAGATTACTTTAATACCTTATATAATATAAAAGCCATTTGTATATTTTACAATTTGTAATATTTTTCTTGTTATTTTGTGTTCATTCCCTGAATATTTTCAATTTGGGGTTGTTTGAATTGATGGATTCAGAACCTGGGGATATGGAGGGCCAACCCTAAACAAATGTAACTGTTCAGCATGTTAACTAGGAAAAAGGAATTTAGAGGGAAATGGGGTGGGGGGAAAAAGTCATAAAGATTAAAAAATACATAATAAGGATAGAAACTCAACAGGGAAGCATGTACTCATAGATCAAGAGAACATTAAGAAGGAGCAGGGAAGGAGGGAGGGAAGGAAGCGCACAAGCAGGGGCCGAAAATAGAGAGAAAAAATTCTGGCAAGAGATCCAGATTTCCTAATGTTAGTCAAAATCATTTGTATACAACTTCATCACCTTTACTGAGGTCTCTGAAGTAACCTTTTAAATTTCTTTAATAAATAAATATGTCAAACACCAGGCACTATTCTCAACACTAAATACTTTTTATGTACATAGTTCTCTAATCCTTATAACCCCATCTAATTGATACGATGGTCTCCTCTTTTTCATGTGGAAATTAGGGTCCAAAGAAATTAAGTGCTGTGATTATAAATATAGTTAGTAAATGGCAAAGAAAAAACTAGTTGAGTATTCACTGCCTGTCAACCATTTTTATTTTTTAGTTTTTCATCCTTAAATTCTAAAGTTGTAACTCTCCTAGTCTCACCAGGAACAGTTGTCATATACTTTTGGCAGCCAGTATAGGGCAGTATCACCTCAGATGTGAACGCAATTTTCTGGGAACTAGATGTTTTAGTCACCTATTTTAAACTGCTGGCCTGCCTACAAATATTAGTTTACTAGTTCACATTTACTACAGAGCCTTAGGAGAGTATGTTACCATTTTCCTTTCTCTTGTCATTTGTACTAATATTTTCAAATATTTCACTTTGATAAATATCACAGAACTCTGTAATATAATATTACCAGTTTTGCCTTTAAATAGCAAATGGATTATCTTTTTAAAAGCTGAAAGAGGAAGTTCTTTTATTCATGTATTTATAATGCTTACCATTCTCTATGCCTTTCCTTCTAGTATATGGATTTAAGCTTCCATCTAGTATTATTTTCCTTCAGCCTGTAAAATGATCATTTCTTGTGCTGCTGTTTAAGTTTGCTAATGACAAATTCTGTCAATCTTAGTTTGTCTGAAAATGTCTCTATTACACTTTCACATTTGAAGAATATTTTTGCTAGGTAAAGCAAAATATTGATTTTTATTTTCTGTTAGTAGTTTTTACAATAGCATTCTTGGTTTGCATTGTTTCTGCCAATAAGTCAGTGACAATTGTCACCACTGTTCTTTTTAACGTGTGGGTTTGTTTTTTTCCATTTGATTGCTTGCTTTTAAGATTTTCTTTTTCTCACTGGTTTTCAGAAGTTTCATTGGATATACCTAAGTTTTATTGTACTCATCTTGCTTAATTTACTTTCTGCTTGCTTATTTTTGGAACTGCTATTCCAGGTTGGGATGTTTTAAAATCAAATCTGAATAAATTCTGGCCATTATAACATCAGATGTATTCTCTGGGTGGCAGCTCACACCTGTAATCCTAGCACCCTGGGAGGCCGAGGAGGGAGGATTGCTTGAGGCCAGGAATTTGAGACCAGCCTGAGCAAAAAAGTGACCAAAAAATTTTTATCTGTATAAATATTTAAAAAAAAAGTTGGACATGACTGTATGCACCTGTAATCCCACTACTCAGGATGCTCAGGCAGGAAGATCACTTGAACCCGCGAGTATGAGGTTGCCAGTGAACTACAATGATGCCACTGAACTCTAGCCCAAGAGATAGCGCGAGACCTTGTCTCAAAAAAACCAAACCAAACAAAACAATCAGTATTATCTGATCCTCTTCCCAATCTACAGTCACTTCCAAGAATCAAATTTTGTCTATGTTATATCACTTATTATCCTTAGGTCACTGACTTCTCTGGGTTTTTTAATTTGTTTTATTTGTATGTGATTTGCTGTTTTCACTGTTTTTTTCCTCTTTCTCTGTGCTTCAGTTTGAAGAGGATCATTTGTAAATAGGCTGATACATTTGCTGATCTTTCTTGTGCAATGTCCAATTTGCTATTAAACTCAATCACTGAATGTTTAACTTTAGATTCTGCATTTTTGAGATCTAGAAATTTCGCTTGGTTCTTTTTTCAAGAAATAAAAGTAGAAACAGTATTTTGGAAACATAAAAGGCAGAAAAAACATAGAAGAATAGAAAGTGATTCACTGTGAAAAACAGAAATTCAGAATGGGGAGGAACATAATGAAGACTCCTATGTTCTTTTACCCTATAGTTCTATTTGGCTTTTAAAAATATGGGCAGATATGACTATGAGAAAACTAAAAAGAAACAGATATAAATAAAAAATAAGGATATATACAAACAATAATAAGTAATACCATCCTGTCCATTTTCTGTCTCCCATAAAAATAGAAACTTTTGCCTTCTTAGAAATGTTAGGATAAAATGTCTTAAGTTTTCTTGACCTAATATTCCTTAGAGTTATTAATAACTGAACACTCAGGCTGAAAAAACTCTTAGATAATTTCAACTCTGCACACAAGCACATTCATTGTCCCCCTTCCTTTCCTCCCTTTCCATCCTCCCAGGACCAAAATCTTACTATGACTATCAAATATTCTTAAAAACTGTCAAAGGCAAGATATTTTAAAAACAGGTTAATGTTATTACAAGTAAAACACATCGATAGCTCTCAGAAATAGAATTTAACAACAATAATAGCATACAAAGCCATCATAATACCTGCATTGGGTTAAAAATGGTTGCGAACATTTTTCCACTCCTTCCATCAAGAAGGGAATCTCTGCTTTTGCTCAATCTGGGCTGGCCCTATGAGATGCTATACCAAAAAATAAAACAAAGAATTGGCAACACGACATGGTATAAATTCAGAGTGGGGCCTTCAGTAATCTCCAGCTTTTCCTCTTCAGGACTTAAATCCTGCATCTTAGAACATGGCTGAAGCTGTGAGAAGCCCATGCTCTAGAAATGCTGTGGAACAGCTCTAAGTTACTCTATGAGAATGCACCCAAATGAGCCAGACATACAGGTAAACTATGGTAGACCTTCTAAGCCTGTCAAGTTTCCATTTAAAAGAGCCTGTGGCTCAAGCGGCTAAGGCACCAGCCACGTACACCTGAGCTGGTGGGTTCGAATCCAGCTGGGGCCCGCCAAACAACAATGACAGCTGCAAACAAAAAATAGCCGGCGTTGTGGTGGGCGCCTGTAGTCCCAGCTACTTGGGAGGCAGAGGCAGGAGACTCACTTGAGCCCAGGAATTGGAGGTTGCTGTGAGCTGTGATGCCACAGCACTCTCTCTAGGGTGACAGCTTGAGGCTCTCTCTCAAAAAAAAATAAATAAATAAAAGAGAAAGCTAGGACAGGACTCAATTACCCATTCAGATAAGGGGAGAAGTAATAAATATATGAATGATAAAAGTAATCAGGAGGAAAATGTAGAACATTTCCTTAATAAGAAGGAACATACATGATTGTTAATGTGAAGATTAAATAATTAAACATATGTATTTAAGACAGTGCCTGACACACAGTATTAAATAAATGTTAGTAATTATAACTATTCTTAAAGAAATCTTCCAAGTTTCCACTTGATTTAGTACTTCCTCTGTCAGATGTCAGTTATTGCCTTCTCTTTGCAGGCAATTTGGCCAAACTAGCTTCCTTTTTCAAATGTGTCTGCAACGAAACCACCATAGCACAGAGTAGAAAGCAGTACCCAGCTACCAGTAACCACTTCTCTTAAGAAATGATGGGGACTGTGTACTTTAATTGGCTGCTTATTTCTTCATTCATATTTTACTTATAAACCAGTTATCAAAATTATTCTGCGAACCTTTATTATTATTAGACTTTATTTTTTTAGAGCAGTTTTAGATTCACAGCTAAGTGGAGAAAGAGATACAGAGATTTCTCATATATTCCCTGGCCCTACATATGCTTAGCCTCCCCTATTATTAACATTCTCAATCAGTGTGATATATTTGTTATACCTGATTAACATACATTGATACATTATTGTCACCTAAAGTCTACAGTTCACATTGGGATTAAACTTTTGATGTTGTATAGTTTGGGTTTGAACAAATGTATAATGACGTGATACCACCATTATGGTATCAATCAGAATAGTTTCATTGCCCTAAAAGTCCTCTGGACTCTGTCTATTCATGCCTCCCTCCCCCTGATTCTTGGTAACCACTGTATGATGAATGTCACATCATTTAGGGTTCCATATCATTAAAATAAACAGCACATTTCTATCTGCAAAATACAGTGGTTTTTATGTGTGCATTTGTGGGACCAGGTAATCATTGCTTAAGATCATTAAGTTAGATCAGAATCTAATAAAGAAGAGAGAGCATTTGCATATGTGATATCCATGATTTCTTAGATGCAAACCCTGGAGTCCCTGTGGCAGTCACTGATTTAGGCAAATATATAACTTTTAGTCTTCCTAACTATTTTTTTTTAATTGTTGGGGATTCATTGAGGGTACAAGAAACCAGGTTACACTGATAGCATTTGTTAGGTAAAGTCCCTCAGTCTGCCTAACTATTAATTATGTAATTGAAAAGTATGAATTGAAGCAGAGGAAAAATCTTCACTTTCATTTTCTGTTTATTATCAACATCCTAACCCTATTTCTTATTTTATTCCAGCCCCTAGACCTTTATTTTTCTCTCCATAGTTGCTCTGTAATTTCTTTCATAATATCTTTCCTGGGTGTCTTTTTTTATTCCATTTGACCTATTGTAAATTTTATGAATAAGATAATTCCAATCCTTTCTTCCAGAATTTTGCCAAGTGTTTCAGCAAAGATTTATCTTATCCAGTGTTATCTCCATCTCATTTGAATCACCTGATTCTCCATCTGCCTGTTCTGACCATGTAATTTCTTTAACTCCTTACTAAGGATAAGTGAAATCACTGTGATAATTTAGATACAGGGTAAAATAAAAAAAGTGCTTTACAAAGTGTGTGTGTGAGAGAGAGAGAGAAACAGAGAGAGAGACTAACTTTATGTTAAAAACTTTTACCAGTGTGAGTACCACTTACTGGTAATCAAAGTAACATTGCTGGCCTCTCACCCCATTTTAGAAATATACAATGCATTAGAAAAGGCTGTCATGGTCATGATATCAATAGGTCAGCTAAGTCAACTTTACTTAAAATAGTCATTTTAGCAGAAAGTTGAAGAAAGAATCAAAAGACATAGCTAATGCACATATTAAAAATAATAAGGCAGTTGCTACAGGCTGGCTAGAGGCCAACCCATTATCTTCTGCTGTATCTGCATTCTGATCCTTTTACCTCTCTGCCTGATTTTCTTCCAAAACTCACTTTATAACCACACACTCTTCACTACTTCCCAGAAAAGTTTAATTTTTAAAATCTCTGTCTTCACTTCCCTTTTCTCCAAAAATGTAGAGTTCTGATCTCAATCATTGTGCACATTTAGCTTTTAGTAAGTAGCGCTTAAAAACAAACAACAAAAAAACCCTTGTACTTAAAAACCTGAGATTTTTGCTGCTCACATGTACCCATGTTCAAATAGCTGTTCAAAATGTAATTTCCAGGGTACTGTAAATATTGAAATTTTAAACTAAGACTTCTACGTCTACTCTGCCAATGTATTTAACAGATTTAAACCATCGCGATTTAATACTACCATCCATTTAAAAGCTAGATTTGAGAAATTTTGCATTGCTCTTTTTTCTCCTTGAATTTGAACTTCCACTCTACTAACCCAACAGAATTCCCTTCTTTCACTGATCTCTTGTAGTAACTCCTAAGAAAAATATGTACTTATTTTGAAATATTTAAAAAATTTCACTTACTTGCAATAAGGTTTGAAGTGTTAAATTTCTTCTGGGATGAATTACCCATTACAATTACTTATGTATAACTGATGATGCACAGGGGTACAGGGGTAAGAAACCTGTAGTCTTAAGGCCACATGTGGACTTTTAGGTACTTAAGTGTGATCTTTTGACTGAATTCAAATTTTACAGAACAAATCCTTTATTTTTATTATTACCTTTTTGTCTTTCATATTTTATTTCATTTTCAAAATTTCATATTTTATTTCATTTTTGTCTTTCATATTTTATGTCATTTTATTTTTGTATTTAAAACATCAAAGAATAAAATGTTTCAAGAAAATAATCCTCCCAGATTGACTTGCACAATGAAAACATAAGTAAAGGGCGGCTCCTGTGGCTCAGCAAGTAGGGTGCTGGCCCCATATACCAAAGGTGGCGGGTTCAGGCCCGGCCTCGGCTGAACTGCAAAACAAACAAAAAAAATAGCCCGGCACTGTGGTGGGCGCCTGTAGTCCCAGGTACCAGGAAGGCTGAGGCAAGAGAATCGCTTAAGCCCAGGAGCTGGAGGTTGCTGTGTGCTGTGTGACGCCAGGGCACTCTACCCAGGGCGATAAAGTGGGACTCTGTCTCTACAAAAAAAAAAACAACAACAAAAAAACATAAGTAAAACAATAAAGGCTACATTGATAACTGCTTTACTCACAATTTAGTTCTACCGTTCTCCACCTGACAGGCACAACTACAACACAAGGCTGGTTGTCCAGAGTTTATGGGGGTCAAGTATGTCAGTTCATTACGGCTTCTTACAATGGTACACTGTGTTTCTATTTGAAGTGTAATTTGTGAACAGGTGCACAGCTCCACAGCATTTTCTAATTCTATCTGCTTAACAGCCCATCATGTCAAAGAAAACCAAGAGAATGCTAAAGGGAAAAAACCAGACTTTTTATGAGGATTGGGAATTGCAGTATCATCATGTCTCTGCTAAAGATAAGATGATTTCCTTGCTTTGTCATACTCCAGTATCAACAAGTAAAGAAACTCAGTTTTCAACAGCATTATAACTCTCATGATCACAAATACTTTACATTAGAAAAAGAAGTGAAAGGTTGTATTGCAGAAATTAAAAGATAAAAAGCAAAGGCAAAGACAATTGTTTCAAGCTGCAATAAGATCTAAAAAAGAAAGCCACTGAAACAACTTATTAAGTAGCGTATATACCCTGAAAAACAAGGAAGCCATTCAGTGATGTAGAAATTTTGAAGGAATGCATTATCAAAGGTATAGGATGTTTAGACCCCAACAGCATTTCAAAGTACAAACAACTGCCTCTTTGAAGAAGCATAACTGCTTGGCATCATGAATTAGGCTTCAACTTAACACAACTACTTCATGCAAAATTTCCAAAAGAAAATATGTATTATTCAATTGCAATGGGTAAACCAACTCATAATACTGACTCAGTGCAGCTTTTATACCTCATTCAGATTCTAGCAGATTTTCCTTAGTAAGAAGAGTTACTTGCTTTGGGCACTTTTGCAAACATAGGGAATAGGTATTTTCAACAACTTTCAAGATAAATGTAGTGAAGTTGAACTAAATTTGATCAGTTTAGTGAGTGTGTGTACTTTCCATAACAAGAAAACATGCAGGGTTTACATTGCATAGAATAAAAAAAAGTATTAACAGGTCCAAATTCTTTTATTTCTTTTAATTGTACTTGGCATCACCAAAAAATTTCTGTGCTGAAGTCACTATTTTAAGTGACACTCTGCAACAAGTATAAGTACTGCTAATTATATTCCTGCAAATGCAACACAGAATTGTCAATTTTGTAACATGATAATATTGACCCAGGAGGTATTCAGTGTGGATTTGCTGTATCATTCTCAAGTACTATAATGGTGCTATTGGCTATCTCAGGGACAGTAGTTAGCCAAAATTTTGCCTTTGCAAGAACAGATAGTTAAATTTTAGGAAGCACAGAATCAGCAGCATGAATTATTGAAAGAAGATTTCTATAGGAATGCAGCTTTTCTTTTGGACATCATGTCAAATCAAAACAACTTGCAAGGTAAAACTAAGCCTGTAGTAGGTAGTAAAAAAAATCCAAGCAAAAAAGATAGCTTTTCTCAAAACACTTCTTTAAAAGGAAATTTCAAATGAACATTTTTTCCAGGTAGCAAAGATCATTGATGAGCAGGATAATACGTGCAAATCATTACACAGCTCTTACAGGACTATTAATTGGAGAATACAATGAAAAGTTCACTGACTCTGAAAGTCATTACATCACACTCAAATTAGCATTTTAGTCTCACCTACTTGGTATTATCACAGCACAGAAAGAACTATAGATGGAATTGGTTGAGCTGTCAGTAGATGACATTTTAAAGTCATTGTTTGATGCCAAGAAAGGTCCAGTTGAAAATATGGAAAGATGAAATAGAGTAACCATGCGTGCCTTTGGCAACATGTCTAAAAATGCTTTCTTGCTTTTCAACCATTATTACTGCTACAAATCTACATTCTCCTACTTAAACCAAATCAAGACACCTTTAAGATCACATATGACTGATACTTGTCTAGAAGATCAACTGAAACTACAGATTTGCGTGCTGCAACTAAATATTCAAATGCTTTACAACAAAAAGCAAACATAGCAGAGTGATTAAAAGGTTAATTTTAAAATTAACCATCTTCATTTTTTGAAATTAGTACATAATAGATTTTCACAAAATAAGGTACATTTTTAAGTATACCTAATTGAAGTTTCTTGAATGTGACCTTCCACCTTGAAAAGGTTCCCCATCCCTGCCTTAGTATTTCAGATTCATCACAGTAGATTAATTAAAGGGGATATATTTGAAAATTTATTTTTGACATTAAGGACATAAGAATTTTCTGATGATAAAAAGCATATACTTTTCTAAAGTTTGAAAGTTATCAATCAGCATTTGAAATCTTGTGTTTGAAAATTCTTACAGCTGATTTTCCATTTTGGGAGGCTTTGGGGCAAGAGGTGAAGTAGAGAATTACTGTAGATAATTAGGTATGTTAATGATGGGAGTAATAAAGAAGAAGAAAAAGGACATCTGACCTAGAAATTAGACATAGGTGAAGTCTATGATGTATGTCTGGTCAATTATTTAAGGATTTAACCATAACCATTTTTTTTTCAGCTACTTAATAGAAACTAGTATAATTTTAAGTGAATCTGTGGCTATCATAATTTAGTATATAAATATCCATTCACTGGAATATTCAAAGTTAAAGCTACACAACGGATATTTTTTGTCTTACTAATTTACATTAAATAATAAAATAACAAAAAAACCTCCAAATATAACTTTTTAAAAGTATATTTATTCTAAAAACTATCTCCTTAAGTTACCTCTTTAGAAGTGGTTTTGGAAGGTACACTGAATCTTTTAAGCCTGCAGAAAATTATCAAAAGCCCAATTTCACTATCAAAAGAAGTTTAAGCTAAGAGAACAAAATGTAAAAAGTATTTACTAAATCTGTTTTTATGTTTCTCCCATGATGTTTCTACCAATAATTTCCCTCAAACTACCAGGTCGATACTTCTTTCTTAGACACAATGGATTATTTTCCCCCACTAAATGCATTTTTGAACTAAATGCATGCAAAGTTAATAAACGGAAGGAAAAGCAAATACAGAAGCTGTCATTTTAAAATTATATTCTTAAAAGGTTTAGGGGTATCATTTGTGGAACACAAAGAGATTTCCTTCTCAACAGCATTCCAGGACATCACTCTTTCCTGCCTACAGCAGACAAGATTATACTTGTCTGGAATGTCAGTATTTACACAAAAGCAGTTTTTCAGAATCCTCTCATGGTGAACACAAAACAGGAAACACATAATACCATTAGTATATGTTAAACACTGTTTAGTATAAACTATGTTTCTCCCTTAATAAGTACTAGGTTAACTAACCTCTACGAAGAGGAGGTGAAAATAAGCACATCTATAAACACATACCACAAGTTGTTTACAGCTGGACAAAAAGTTCGTGAACAAAACTTAATAAAACATGAAGAACTTGTCAAACTATACTTTAGTATTATAATACAGCCTCTAATAAAAACTGATTTTTCTCAAATTCATAGGGGAAAATAAAGGCATTCTATAAAAGTTAATATTTTTGAATAAAAAATAGCCTAATTAATAAAAGTCATTTTAATAGGAGTACTGTTTCTGATGCAGGAAAAACAAATTTCTATTAAAGTGGTCACCCATCAAAAACAATAGCATTTCATGTCCTATAAAAACTGATTTAAACTTTTTTCATTTAAAAACCAAAAACCTATTTATCTTTCATTGCTAAATGTTAATATAAATCCACAAGCCTACCACTTGAAGGGCTTTGGAATTCACTTACAAATTGATTATAAAGTGTAGTTAGGTTCTTAAGTAAACCAAATCTTTAGGAGATAAAAATTTTAATTTTCCATAAGATAGTAGCATGAACTTTGGTTTGACTGCCCTCTGCTGATGTGAAACTTTTACAACTATAAAAGTTGACTTAATAAAATTATAATGTTATTTGAAAAGCACTTGTTTCTATTCAGACATTATTTTCATTAATGACTTCTTGTGAAAACTAAGATTTGAATATTTAATCTCTATGTCCTATTTTTACTCAAGGGGAAAATATTTATGAAATATTTATTATCTTAAAGTTATCAAAAATATGATTTGATCTCTGAGTTTCTACTTTACCAGTTATTAGATAGGAAAAATTGGAACAGATGAATTATTAATCAAGAACTAAACTAAGTGGTACAAAGTAGGCTAGAGATAAAAGATTGTTAGAGTCAAAATAGTAAAAACTAAACAATAAAACTCAAGAATAACATGGAAAAGGTTATTAAGACTGAGGCACTGAATAAAAGTAATGAGAATGTCTTGAATGGAAGAAAGACAAAATAAGCAAAAGCCTGGAGAAAATAAATGAACATAGCATGTGCAGAGCACTTGATTACCAGAAGAACATAACTGCCGGGATAAATGCATAAATGTTCAGTAAAAACAGAAAACACTGAAATGGTAACAGACTAGGGAGCTAGGAGAGGGGGAGGCAGCTATTTTTCAAACTGAGATGGTCAGAATGAAAAGCTGGACTTGATGAGACAAACAATAGGGAGTCCATGTACATTCCTCAGCAGTATAATAACTTGAAGACATGAATTTAGAAACAGAATGAACATGAAATGGAGGATAAAAAGACTGAAGGCAGAAAAGCCCATTAAGAGTAATAAGAGAAAGAACTGAATCAGAATAACCATGGGAATGAATAAGAAAAAAGAAATTAAGATACACTTTGAATTAAAAAAAAAAAAGTTGTTATAGACTATAAAAATATGCCAAAAAAAAAAAAAAAGGCAAAAATGGAAGCCTGATTTGATTCAAATTTTTTTGTTCAATTCTTATGCCATATTAAGTGACTCTTGAACTCAATAGAAATAGAAGAGTAATGGACAGAATTAGTGAAAGGGAAAATTGTGGTGCCACTAAAGCTAACAGGGTACAGTTTCAAGATGTGGGTAGTGAATAAAAAATAGCCTAATTAATAAAAGTTAATTTAATAGAAATACTGTTTCTGATACAGGAAAACTAATTTACAGACTAATTTAAAGACAATAAGAAGTCAATAAATTTTGTTTGATACTCATTGGTAATATTCACAAGTTCATTTCTAATATAGCTGTTCAGTCAGGAGAAACCATAGAACTAAAAATTTTTAAAATTGACATGAGCTACAGAAACCAAGAGGAGTGATTCACTTTTGGATGAAAATGTCTTTCTCTGCGTATAGAGGGAAAAGCAGCATGATAATAGGGCAGAGCTGTATTTAAAAATGGGGATGCATGGGAAAGTTAATTGTAAATAGTCTCGACTATGTCTATAAATCAGTTTCCAAGTTAATTTCTCAAAGAAGAATGATAGACTAATATTTGAAAAAAAAACAAAAACCTGATACTGCTTTTTCTACCCAGAAGCCCAATTTCTAATGTAAAGTACCAAGGGATTACCTCATCTAACTAACACTTCTCATTTTTCTCTACCTGTTTAAAAATCTATATTCTATTTCATAAAAAATTTCAAAGCTGACCCAATGATAACACTTTCTATACACACAAGTATAGAGTTTTTCCAAACTCTACTTATAAGACATCTAGAATCAAGCATGCAAATACAGAGTAAACAATATTCATAAGCCTTAGGTTAAAAGTGTTGGTAAGAAGTCACACAAAAGTAATTTTTCCTGATAATTGTTTTAGACTAACCAAACAAAATCAGAGAAATCATAATTTCTCAATTTGATATTACCTTTACCAAAAAAAATTTCTGTAAAAATAAGTATAATACTTGAAGTTAGATGTTAATTAATTCATCTGTTTATATAGTAAATCATTTGTAAAGCTTCTGGCCAACTTCACTATCGTGTATCAATGTAATGTCAATTTTAAAAATGCTCATCATCCCTAATTATTAGAGAAATGCAAATCAAAACCACCCTGAGATACCATCTAACTCCAGTGAGAATGGCCCACATCACAAAATCTCAAAACTGCAGACGCTGGCATGGTTGTGGAGAAAAGGGAACACTTTTACACTGCTGGTGGGACTGCAAACTGATACCTTTTTGGAAGGAAGTATGGAGAACTCTCAAAGAACTCAAGCTAGACCTCACATTTGATCCTGCAATGCCATTACTAGGCATCTACCCAGAAGAGAAAAAATCCTTGTATCATAAGGACACTTGCACTAGACTGTTTATTGCAGCTCAATTTACGATCGCCAAAATGTGGAAACAACCTAAATGCCCACCAATCCAGGAATGGATTAACAAGCTAT
>CAUYON010175008.1:0-13123 GCA_963573935.1 Arctocebus calabarensis
GGCTTGAAACTGTGGTATATTGGTGATTTTAATTTTTCTGTGTGTAAACCAGCTCTACACTAGGATTAAACGTACAATAAACACTGGTATATGTTGAGAGAATATGATTGGAATTGCTTAGGAAAAGTTGGAAACATCAGAAACTGCCAATCAGCTTTTGTTTTTTTAGAGACAGTTTCATTTTGTTGCCCTTGGTAGAGTGCTGTGGCATCACAGCTCACAGCAACTTTTCACTAATAATTAATAGTATTAATAGAATTCTATTAATTCTTTAATCAGAATAGGTACGTCTCATTTCTCTTAAAAAAAGAAAAAAATGGTTTTATCTTTTTTTAGAGATAGAGTCTCACTTGGTTGCCCTCAGTAGAGTGCTGTGGTATCACAGCTCATAGCAACCTCTGGCTCTTGGGCTTAGGCAATTCTCTTGTCTCAGCCCCCCAAGTAGCTGGGACTACAGGCGCCCATCACAACACTGGCTATTTTTTCTTTATTTGCAGTTTCCAACAGCTTTTAAAAGTGAATTTTTTAAAAAGGCACAATCTATCCATGGAATAAGATCCTACCAGCACAGAAGATCAGGGAGAAATGAGGCTGTGTGCACACTGCTCCACCCACCCCACCCCGCAGAGACGTCATTGCCACCACATCATTTTGTGTTTTATGTGAACCAGGCCCTGTCTGCCCCTCAGTCAATTACTGGCCCAAGAAACTTTGAGGCTTTTATGGTTTCTTCTTCTTTTATTTTATTATTTTTATTATTTTTTGGAAACAGGGTCTCACTCTGTCTCCCTGGGTAGAGTGCAGTGGAGTCACAGATCACAACAACCTCCAAATCTTAGGCTCAAGTGATCCTCCTGCCTCAGCTTCCTGAGTAGCTGGGACCACAAGCACCCACCGCAAATCTCACTAGCTTTTTATTTTTAATAGAGTCGGAGTCTACTCTTGCTCAGGCTGGTCTCGAATTCCTAAGCTCAGCTAGTCATCTGCCTCAGCCTCCCAGAGTGCTGGGATTATAGGAGTGAGCCACTGTGTCTGAATCTTCTTCTCCTTATCCCTTCTCTTTCTTTCCTCTTTTTTCTTCTTTTTTAGAGGTGAGATCTCTGTCACCTATGCTGGAGTGCAGTGGTTAGCTCACTGAAGCCTGAAAAGTGATTTCATGACCTACAACTGAGGATAGCCCACATGCTTAAACACGTGTTAGATGAGTGAATAATTGCTGTAGGGGTGGTACTAATACTTCAGGGTAGGGAAGGACATAAGACCACAAAATCCTGGACAGATTACCTACACTAAATAAAGTAGGATCTCCAGGCAGGGAGGAGGTGGGGATGCAGCAACATGCTTCAGCAAAAACTGGCCATACTACACAACCAATCAAATCTGGGCTTGAAGGGCACCTGTGGTCTCAGCTACTTAGGAGGCTGAGGCAAGAGACTCACTTAAGCCCAAGAGTTTGAGGTTGCCATGAGCTGTGATGCCACAGCTCTCTACCAAGGGCAACACAGTGAGATTCTGTCTCATAAAAAAAAAAAAAAGAAGATGTTAAAGAAATATAGGTATCAATATTTAAGCTAATCACATTATAAACACTTGTATACCTACTAGTTAGGCTGAAATATCACCCTCTTCTGTGAATCTCAAAAAGCTAATGACATCATTTTAGATATTACATTTATAGCCATGACTCATATCTAGCTGTTAGTCATAATCAATATCTCAAATAAAGCTTGGCAAAACATCACCATCACAGGTTTGTTCTGAGCTTCTCCATGAAGGTGGCTGTGCTTGTTCTTCAGCTCTGCAACCCAAACATTTTTTTTGGCTCTTTTAACATTTTTTTCTTCTGTGTGTTGAGAAATTTTTAAGAATGATACAACTCAGGGAATGCCAGTTTGTCTTCTTACATAAATCTTAAATTTTCAAGGCTGAAATAAAGACACAGTAAAGATAATTCAGGCAACGTAAATTTGATTGTTTTGCGTAAATCCTAAATTTTTCTGCCTATTACAAGGATATGAAAATTGCTCTTTCCTAAGGGAGAATTGCCAGAAAATCATTGGCCAAATCTCATTTTTATTTTTATGTTCTTGTGTTACAAAGGAAAGAAAAAAAAAATCTATCTACACAGTCTCACATAGGCTTAAAAATTGTAAACATCTTAATCCTTTCTGGTTATTTATTCTGTCTCTGGGATTGAGGGACAACATTGTCACCTATTTTGTTGCTGTGTCTTGCTGCTGGGTGTATCACTCTAAACCTTGTTTGGTACAAATATTTCTGCACAACTTCTGAATGTGTAGAAGTCTGTATCTTGGATCACCTAGGGGGGGTAACTGTGACCTGTGTGCCCACAGGCCCCGTGTTTCTGTCTAGCACAGCCCTGCACTGGACATGGTGTGCAAGTCGGCAATGCATTTCACCTTGTCAGTCCTCACCACTGTTGTTATTGCTTATCTGTCTTTCACCTGATAATCTGCACCTCTCGTCTAAAACATCACCCCAATTCAGCAGGAAGTAATTTGATGACTATGTTGCCCCTCCTCCCATATGCAAAAGGGAAAAATTGACAGTGGGAAATATATACTATGTAACAGACAAAATAGCCTGAAAAAGGATAAAAATGTTTTCTGCCTTTTCAAAACTACCTTACCCTTTTTTGAGAACTAAAATCTACATCCCAGGCAGGTACAGTGGCTCACCACACCTGTAATCCTAGCACTCTGGGAAGACAGGAGGGAGGACCGTTTGAGCTCAGGAGTTTAAGAACAGCCTGAGCAAGAGCAAGACCCCATCCTTTCTAAAATTAGAAAAACTAGCCAGGTGAAAATGGCAGATGCCTGTAGTCCCAGTTACTTAGGAGACTGAGGCAGGAGGATCACTTGAGCCCAGGAGTTTGAGGTTGCTGTGAGCTAGGCTGACGTCATGGCACTCCAGCCCTGGCAACAGAGTGAGACTGTGTCTCCAAACAAAACAGAACAAAACCTATATCCCTGCTTTAGGCAAGTTTTTGGGAGGGACAGGGGAATACTCTTTGCTCTTTGTGCCACAGGAGATAGGATGAATCGAGACAGAAGTCACAAGATTGTTTTAGCAAGGATGGGATTAATCAGAACCATCCCTTTCAAAGGCTCTATACTGCTGCTCAGAAGCAGGATGCTGGTAATTTAAGATAGGAGTCTGACAGCCTCCAATTTGCTGGAAAATTAATAAATGTCTCTTTCCTTCTCTTTAAGAAAAAAAAAATCACAAGTGCTTCTCCAAAACAAGTATTTATTTTATAATCTTTTACTATCACATAGTTGACTGAGCTCTAGAGTCTGAAATTCTACTCTATCATATCACTCTAATTCAAATACTATAAAAACCAGGACACTGCAGTATTCTGAAAAGATGAAATATGCTATTTGCCATAATGGCATAAATGTATTCATGATTATGTACAAATGACTTAATAAAAAATTTTTTTCAACATGAATTTGAACTTATAGACCATATATTATCCAATAAATAGTATGCAAAGAAAAAAATATATCTAACGAAGTTGTGACTTTTTTTTTTTTTTTGTAGAGACAGAGTTTCACTTTTTACTTTTTTCAGTTTTATCGCCCTCGGTTCAGTGCCATGGCGTCACACAGCTCACAGCAACCTCCAACTCCTGGGCTTAGGTGATTCCCTTGCCTCAGCCTCCAGAGTAGCTGGGACTACAGGTGTGGGGTTAGAAATCCCCACATGTATGTCTCATGTACATCTCATTCAAGTGAGCCACCAATGGGTTAAATTGGCTTCTGCCTTCACAGGAAAATCAACATGTTTGGGCTACCCTGAGGCAAACACAAAGACTGTTTTCTGGTCATCCAGAGACAGATACTTTGTAGTTTTTGCAGCCCTTGGTTCCAAGGAGTTAGAAGCTGAAAAGCTTCTTGCCTAGAGACACTGTCCAGAGGTTGATAAAATGTTTTACAACCTAAGTCTAAAGATCTCAGCACTGTGGAGAAACAGAGTCATAAACCCATTTAAGGTTAACTTGGTGAGCGCATGAGGAGTTTCAGAAAGCAGTTTCCCTGTAGCTCTGTCTCCCTTATTTGTATGTAGATTTCTTACACAAAAGTTGAGGCTCAATTACAAGGAGTTAAGGTAAAAGAGCACTGTGCTGGTTTGCAAACTTGATGTCTGCCACTTTGGTATAGAGTTAGATACAGGAAGTTAGATAATGGTGAATGTTGTAAATCATAGATCAATCATGCACATGACTGTCAATGTAAAAAAGGTGGTCAGAAATAAAGTTAATTTGCTACATGCCACAACAGAGCTTGTAGCCTGCTTCTTGCACCCTTTCTTAACATTACAGAGCGAATTTACACCTGAGGCAAAGCTGCAGCCCCTCGCATCTCTGGTCACACAACAGGCGCCCACCATAATGCCCAGCTATTTTTTTTGTTGCACTTTGGGCGGGGCTGGGTTTGAACCTGCCACCCTCCATATATGGGGCTGGCGCCCTGCCCACTGAGCCACATATGCCTCCCCTTTTTTTTTTTTTTTGGCAGTTTTGGCCAGGGCTGGATTTGAACCCACCACCCTCCATATATGGGGCCGCCGCCCTGCCCACTGAGCCACAGGCACCTCCCTTTTTTTTTTGCAGTTTTTGGCCAGGGCTGGGTTTGAACCTGCCACCTCTGGCATATGGGACTGGCGCACTACTCCTTTGAGCCACAGGCACCGCCCTGAAGTTGTGACTTCTTTTAAAAGAGATTTACCATTGGGAAATTATATCACCAAAGCCATTTTGATCCAGTTTGAATTTTGGTGGAATCTTTACTTGTAACAATAGAATAGCAAATTTGTTGCAGTAAAAAATATTTTTGTACCTCCAACCCCCACTGGAGGCTCCAATAGCCAAAAAGGCCAGACAACTGCCGAGGAGACACCTGTGCTTTGGTGTCTCCTTCACTTTACACTTAGGACTAAATGTGGAACCCCCATTTCCTATGTCTAGGTCAATTTCATGTGAATTTCCTAGGCCTCAATTCCATGAATGGACTGTGCCAATATTCGTTTCTACCCACCCCCCTCCTTTCTCCTTTTTCTTTTATTTTCTTTCTTTTTTCCATTCTTGCTTTTCAATCTTCTCATCCTTCTGGCCCTGTACCAAAAGGACTCATCGAAACCCTAGTTCGGAGGCACAGCAACTTAAAGAGCAGGAGAAAGTGAAAGGAAAATTAGGGCAAGGACACAGATAAAAGAAATCACTCATGAGGAAAAATCAGCAGAAAACTCCTGGCATCATGAAAAACAAATCCAGAGCAACCCCCCCAAGGGACTGTGAGGTAGTTACTGTAGAGGATTCCACCTATAAGGAAATGTTAGAAATGACAGAAAGGGAATTTATAATACAGATGATGAAAAAAATGAAGGAAATCATGGAAACAATGAAGGAAACTGCTGATAAAGTAGAAAATGACCAAAAGAACACCCTGATACCAAAACCAGGGAAAGATCCACTAAAAAGGAGAATTCCAGACAATTTCACTCATGAATATAGATGTAAAAATTCTCAACAAAATCCTAGCCAATAAATTATACATCAAAAAAGTCATACATCATGATCAAGTAGGTTTCATCCCATGGATGCAAGGCTGGTTTAACATACACAAGTCCACAAACGTTATCCACCATATTAATAGAAGCAAAAACAAAGAGCATATAACCCTCTAAATAGATGCAGAAAAAGCATTTGATAAAATCCAGCATCCTTTTCTAATTAGAACACTGAAGAGTATAGGCATACTTGGCACATTTCTGAAACTGATTGAAGCTAACTATGACAAACCCACAGCTAATATTTTACTGAATAGTGTAAAACTGAAAGCTTTTCTTCTTAGAACTGGAACCAGACAAGGTTGTCCTCTGTCACCACTACTATTCAACGTAGTGCTGGAAGTTCTAGCCAATACAATTAGGCAAGACAAGGAAATAAAGGACATCCAAATGGGAGCAGAGGAGGTCAAACTCTCCCTCTTTGCTGATGACATGGTCTTAGAGAACCTCAAAGACTCAACCACAAGACTCCTGGACATCATCAAAAAATACAGTAATGTCCCAGGATATAAAATCAATGTCCACAAGTCAGTAGCCCTTGTACATACCAATAACAATCAAGACGAGAGGCTAGTTAGGAACACAACTCCCTTCAACATAGCTTCAAAGAAAACGAAATACCTAGGAATATACCTAACAAGGGAGGTGAAGGACCTCTACAAAGAAATTATGAAATCCTATGAAAGGAAACAGCAGAGGATCTTAACAAATGTAAGAACATACCATGTTCATGGCTGGGAAGAATCAACATTGTTAAAATGTCTATACTTCCCAAAGCAATGTACCTATTCAATGTCATCCCTATGCAGGGAAGTAAATACCAACATCGTTACTTTCAAGATTTGGGAAAAATGATTCTGCATTTAATGTGGAACCAGAAAAAACCCCTTATAGTTAAGGCAGTTCTTAGTAATAAAAACAAAGCTAGGGGCAACATCATACCAGATTTTAGGCTGTAGTACAAAGCCATAGTGGTCAAGACAGCATGGTAGTGGCACAAAAAGAGACATACACAGTTGGAATCAAATAGAAAACCAGGAAATGAAACTAACATCTTACAACCACATAAGCTTCGATAAACCAATCAAGAACATACCTTGGGGGAAAGACTCCCTATTCAATAAATGATGCTGGGAGAACTGGATATCCACATGGAAAAGACTGAAACTGGACCCTCACCTTTCTCCACTCACAAAAATTAATTCAAGATAGATAAAGGACTTAAATTTAAGGCATGAACCAATAAAAATCCTCAAAGAAAGCATAAGAAAAACACTGGAAGACATCGGCCTGGGGAAAGACTTCATGGAGAAGACTGCCATGGCAATTGCAACAACAAAAATAAACAAATGGGACTTAATGAAACTGAAAAGCTCTGTACAGCTAAGGAGACAACAACCAAAGCAAATCGACAACCTACACAATGGGAAAGGATATTTGCATATTTTGAATCAGACAAAGGCTTGATAACTAGGATCTATAGAGAACTCAAATTAATACACATGGAAAAAGCCAACAATCCCATATATCAGTGGGCAAGAGACATGAATAGAACCTTCTCTAAAGAAGACAGAAGAATGGCTAACAAATATATGAAAAAATGCTCATTGTCCCTAATTATTAGAGAAATGCAAATCAAAACCACCCTGCAATACCATCTAACCCCAGTGAGAGTGGCCCACATCACAAAATCTCAAAACTACAGATGCTGGCGTGGATGTGGAGAGAAGGGAACACTTTTAACACTGCTGGTGGGACTGCAAACTAATACAACCTTTTTGGAAGTATGGAGAACCCTCAAAGAACTCTAGCTAGACCTCCCATTTGATCCTGCAATCCCATTACCAGGCAACTACCCAGAAGGAAAAAAAAATCCGTTTATCATAAGGACACTTGCACTAGACTGTTCATTGAACTCAATTTACAATTGCCAAAATGTGGAAGCCTAAATGCCCACCAACCCAAGAATGGATTAACAAGCTGCGGTATATGCACACTATGGAATACTATTCAGCCACTAAAAAAGATGGAGACTTTACAGCCTTTGTGTTAACTTGGATGGAAGTGGAACACATTATTCTTAGTAAAGCATCACAAGAATAGAGAAGCATGAATCCTATGTACTCAATTATGATATGAGGACAATTAATGACACAGTAGGGGTGGGGAAGGGGAGAGCAGAGAGCGAAAGGAGGAGGGAGGGGTAGGGAAAAGGAAGAGCAGAGAGAGGGAAGGAGCGAGGGGGTGGGGTCTTGGTGTGTGCCACAGCTTTTGGGGGCAAGACAGGATTGTAAGAGGGTCTTCACCTAACAAATGCAATCAGTGTGACCTAGTTTCTTGTAACCTCAATGAATTTTTTATTTTAAAAAATTAAAATAAAATGTGTACACATTAATAAAAAAAGAAATAAGGATGTGGTAAATTATATCATTGTACATATGCCCCAGAAAGGTTTATGTCTAGGTATAATGAAAATATTAATTTCAACCTACAGTAACTAAATTTTATAAGCAATTTGTCACTATAAATCGGTTACTATTGTGAAAATGTGTGCATATTTTGCTTTTTAACACAAACTTTATATTTTAAAATTAGTACATTTTAAAAACAAGTTTTGTAATCAATACTTAAACATTACAGAAATTTTTACTTATCAAACTAAAATGTTTTGATTTCTTGGTTATGTTCAGTGTTTAGAAAATTTTTATAAATTTGAAAGATTACTAATTTTACTAAGCAAAATTTAAGTTGGATTAAGTATTCCTCTTTTCACATAGCCATTTTTCTACTGTGCCTGGGACCTACAAGTGGATTCTTTTTTTTTAATTCTTTTTTTTATTTTAGAGATAGAATCTCACTCCCCCCCCCCCGCCGCCCTCTGTAGAGTGCTGTAACATCACAACTCACAGCAACCTCCAGCTCTTAGGCTTAGGCGATTCTCTTGCCTCAGCCTCCCAAGTAGCTGGGACTACAGGCACCTGCCACAACCCCAGCTATTTTTTGTTGCAGTTGGCTGGGCCGGGTTTGAACCTGTCACCCCCTGTATATGGGGCCGGTGGCCAACTCTCTGAGCCACAGGCCCCTCAGTAAGTGGATTCTTAAAGGAAAAGAAGAGGAAGTTCCTAAAATGTTTTCCAAGAATTTACATTAAAATAATATAAGCTGTCAATTAGCTATACATTGTTCATGGGATCACAAATTCCAGGTATTGTGAAGATAACAGGAGACCACAGCTAGTCAGAAACAAAGTGCCTTTAACCAAGTGTCCCTGGGCATGGTGTGGGAGCATTAATAATAAAATGAGGTGGCTCAGCGCCTCTGGCTCAATGGGCTAAGGCGCCAGCCACGTACACCTGAGCTGGTGGGTTCGAATCCAGCCAGGGCCGCCAAACAATGACAGCTGCAACCAAAAAATGGCCGGGCATCATGGCGGGCTCCTGCAGTCCCAGCTACTTGGGAGGCGGAGGCAGGAGACTCGCTTGAGACCAGGAATTGGAGGTTGCTGTGAGCTGTGATGCCACTGCACTCTATCCAGGGTGACAGCCTGAGACTCTGTCTCAAAAAAAAAGGTAACAGAAGGGAAAGTGCTGTGAAAGACTAAAGATTCCCACAAAAACAAAAGAACAATTACTTCCACCCCAGAAGTTCCACAACAATCTGTGCCTGCTCTTCCCTACCCCTGGCCTGGCCATTCTCCTGACAGATTTCTAAATTCAACTTCAATTGGCAGGGCTGAAGGTTTGAATTAAAAGGCTTTCTATGGGCCCAGCTCCCAGGCCTGAATAAGAGACAGGTCTCTACTAAAAATAGTAGTATTACCTGGGCATTATGGTGGCTGCGTATAGACCCAAATACTGGGAAAGCTGAGGTAGGATGGCTTGAGCATAGGAGTTTGCAGCTGCTTTGAGTTATGATGAGGCCAGCGGATTCTACCCATGGCCATACAATTAGACCATCCTCCTCCCCAAAAAAGTTTACATAAAGTTTTGGGGAGGCATTTTTCTGGATATTCAATTGTTGTAGGAAGACAAGGCCCAACGGAGAGAAGGAGCACCCAAACACCACGTTTATAAAAAGAAGGGCTTTATTCACCAGCCAGGAGCTTACCGCACAGAATTCCAAATGGCAGCGCTCTCCGTCTGGCTTGGTCTTTTCCTTTTTATCCACAGTCAAAATGTTCCAACCCATAGGTACCTTTCTCACTGGCTGGGGAGATGCTATTCCAACCCTTATAGCACTATAGGATTTCACAGAACTTGGAAATTTCCAAGTTCCAGTAAGTTAAATTTGCAAATTCCCAAGAGCGGAGTCACCATGGAGAGGACCCTGCACGTTTGGTCTCCTTGAGAAGGCCTGTTCTCCTGGACCTCACCCTTCTCGGTATCCTCTCTCACAATCTCCTCAACTTCGCTATCAATCATAAAATATATGCTTCATTTTAGGCCCTTACATCATTACAAAATTAAAAAATATCAGTTACAGGTTGTAAAGATGCAGAGACCTGGAAGACCATTGTAGTTTCTAAAAACATCCAATATATTGAGGCAGGTAGCATGAGTGATGTTAAAACTTTGGTCTTCGGAAACAAACATAACAAATACAGAAAAAAACTTTGGTCTTGCCAGACTCAGACTTAATTTCAAGTTCTTATGTTAATTTACTGTATGATCTTTGACAAGTTCTTTTAGCCTTCCTAATTCTCCATCTCCTCGCCTGTAAAATGGGGATAAAATACTGTATCTAACAAATAAGGTTTTTGTGAAACTCAAGTGAAATAATTTAAAGAGAGCTCCTGGAACATAATCGCTTGATAAATAATAGTCACAACAGCTTTATGTAGGTGAGCACAAAGCAGAGAGATCAAGACAGATTTTCATCAAAACACATCACAAGTTACAGAGCGGTTTCACTTTCTCCCTTTGACACAAGCCAGTTTGTTTGCATCTCAAGTATCAGGTACGGTGTCGCGATCCCAAACTCTCACGAGCCTTCAAGTACCAAGGCGGTAAAATTTCGTATTTACGGAGAACTTTCTACATAGTAAAGGGTCACTCAGACGCTTCTTTAATTCCAACTCTCACTAGACCTGATAAGCACCTTTGCAAAACCGAGTAAAAGAAACGTGAACCACATTTCACTAAACCAAATTTAAACGCAGCCTGACTTTCTTCACTACTAAGCAAGAAATTCTTACGGTTAACATTAAAACTCTTTAAAAA
The DNA here is from genome assembly GCA_963573935.1 of Arctocebus calabarensis. Taxonomy (NCBI): domain Eukaryota; kingdom Metazoa; phylum Chordata; class Mammalia; order Primates; family Lorisidae; genus Arctocebus; species Arctocebus calabarensis. The sequence continues at coordinate 10,815 of CAUYON010175008.1, forward strand.
ATGATAATGCTATTACGCTGGGCTTGAAATGATATAAACACTTCCCCAAGGTCAGCAGCTGAGGAGGCACCAAAGGCCTCGACGCCAGCGGACTCCTCCTTCCTCCCCTCCCTGCCGCCCGCCCCCACCCCTCCCCTCCTCCCTTCCTCTACCACCGAATCCTGCTAGGATCTCTCCGTGTGACCCAAGCCTCGCGGCACAAGGCGCGGGGCCGCGGACGCCAGCCAGGAGAGGGGTGGGGGTGGCTGGGCTGAAACCCTACTTCATTGTTCGCAGGACCGATTCTTCCCGAAACAGCCCGTTGGCAGCGCTTGCGCAGTGCGCGCTCTTTGTGCTGGGCTGCTGCAAGCTGGTTGTTTGCGCGTCCCTGCGACGCCACGGAGGAGGGGACTAGGGGCGGGGCCTGCCTGGTCGCCCTCTGGTTGGGCTCATACGGGGAGGGGGCGGGCCCAGGGCGGGGCTTCTGATAACAACACTCGGAGCTGGGGCTGTGGCTATTTGTTGCTGCGCTGCCACCGCCCGAGTCATGATCTGCGATCTTCTACGGCTCCTGTAGCAGCATCCGCCGCCGCCACCCTGCGATCGCTGGCTTCGCTTCCTTCTTCTCTTCCTGCTGAGCCACTTGCTTCCCAGCACTATGACCGTCGTCTCTGTCCCGCAGCGGGAGCCGCTCGTCCTGGGTGGCCGCCTTGCGCCAGTTGGCTTTTCCGCCCGCGGTTACTTCGGGGCCCTCCCGATGGTGACCACGGCTCCGCCGCCTATACCCCGGATCCCGGACCCCCGAGCACTACCCCCGACCCTCTTCCTCCCGCACTTCCTAGGGGGCGATGGGCCCTGTGTGACCCCACAGCCTCGCGCTCCAGCAGCTCTGCCCAACTGCAGCCTCGCCGCGGCGGGAGGCGCCCCCCGGGCCGCGCCGAAGAAGCGGCGGAAGAAGAAGGTGCGGGCCACTCCGGCGGGGCAGCTGCCCAGCCGCTTCCACCAGTATCAGCAGCACCGGCCGAGTCTGGAGAGTAGCCCGAGTCTGGCGATGGGCCAGACCGGAGCGCAGGCGGTCCCGGGCCAGGCTGCTGCCTCGGCCCCGGGTCCTGCAACCGGGACCGAAACTGCGAGCACCGTGCCCGCGCCTCTGCGGACCGCGGCGCCCGGCCAATCCCCGCTCCGCAAAGAGGTAAAGGCCGCGAGGGGGACTCCGCTGGGGGAGTTCTGGCCCTTGCACCACCTCGGCTGCGCTTTCGGGGTCGGGGGTGGGGGGGGCGGCTGTTTACTCGGGAGGGAAGTTTCCGTGACGCCCGCTCGCCTCTTGCTAAGGGGTTGGGAGGGGGAAGGGGAAGCATGCGCTGGCGCTTCCGATTGGCTCTTAGGGACTAGCCAATAAGAAGAGCGGCTGCGCCCCAGCAACAGCCCGGATTTAGAAAGCTGGCGGCCTTCCAGGGGGTTTCAGCGTTTGGGCGCGCGGCGGGGTGGGGCGAGGGCAGGGGCCCGCGGGAGGGCTGACGTCAGCGCGCGCTACGTGCTGAGCGCTCCGGCGCTCATGAAGGAGGCGGGCGGGTGAGGGTGGCGGAGAAGCGAGTGGGGGCGCTGTTTTCGGCTTCCCTTCCTGCGGCAGCGCCGAGCCAGTCGGTGAAGAGCTTAGACGGCGTCCGACGCCCTGATGTGGGGCGTGGAGTTGCGTTCAGTTGGATGTTTGCCGGAACGTGAGGTGCCCGGAGTGGGCCGCCCGCGGCGGCCTGACGCCCCCTGTGGCCGAGCGGGCGGGGGCCGGCTTTGTGAATGGCGCTGGTTTGGTACTTGATCCAGACTCCGTTTTTGCTGGAAGTTATCGGTTGAATTGACTTAGCGGCCCAGTTGCAACTCTGCTGGACTAGGGTAAAACGGAATAAAACTCTAAAAGGAGGGTGCCGGCCACATGCCCCGGGGCGGGCGGGTTCGAACCCGGCCCGGGCCTGCTGAACAACAGTGCCGGCCGGGCGCTGCGGCGGCGCCTGCGGTCCCAGCTCCCCGGGAGTGTGAGGTTGCTGTGAGCTGTGATGGCACAGCTCCACCGAGGGCAAGATAGTTTAACTCTGCCTCAAAAAGAAAAGAAAAAAGAGGCTCGGCGCCTGTGGCTCAACGGGCTAAGGCGCCAGCCACGTACACCTGAGCTGGCGGGTTCGAGTCCAGCCCCAGGGCCCGCCAAACAACAATGACGGCTGCAACCAAAATATGGCCGGGCGTTGTGGCGGGCGCCTGTAGTCCCAGCTACTTGGGAGGCGGAGGCAGGAGACTCGCTTGAGTCCAGGAGTTGGAGGTTGCTGTGAGCTGTGATG
>CAUYON010175010.1:0-32592 GCA_963573935.1 Arctocebus calabarensis
TTTTTTGAGACAGAGCCTCAAGCTGTCACCCTGGATAGAGTGCTGTGGCATCACAGCTCACAGCAACCTCCAATTCCTAGGCTCAAGTGAGTCTCTTGCCTCTGCCTCCCAAGTAGCTGGGACTACAGGCGCCCACCACAACGCCTGGCCATTTTTTGGTTGCAGCCGTCATTGTTGTTTGGCGAGCCCAGGTTGGATTCGAACCCACCAGCTCAGGTGTATGTGGCTGGCACCTTAGCCCATTGAGCCACAGGCGCCAAGCCTAGTTTATGTTTTTAAAATGACATAGATTAACATCATTTTAAAAAATCTTGGCTTTTTTTCTTCTTCCATTTCTCCTTCCATCCTTGCTTCCTTCCCTCCTCTCTTTGTTTTCTTTCAGAAGATAAAACTAATTTTATTGTTTCCCATCATTAAATGTTAAGCATAAAACTTGTAGAAAAGGAAATAGAGCTCTACAGGATATAATTCAAATGTGAATATTCTTATTTTGCAATATTAAGTTGATACCTTTTCCAAGTGCTCTTGTCTGGCCTTCAGAGGAAGTTTTGTTCAATGGCCAATCCTGCCATAAAAATCAAATTTGTCAGTGTCTCTGTCTGCTCTTCTGGTCTTAACAAAACTTTTGAAGTCCTTAACAAAAGCCATTGAGGCTTGGCGCCTGTAGCTCAGAGGCTAGGGCAGCAGCCACATACTCCAGAACTAGTGGATTTGAACCCAGTCCAGGCCTGTCAAACAACAATGACAACTACAATCAAAATATAGCCAGGCGCTGTGGCAGTTGCCTGTAGTCCCAGCTACTTGGGAGGCAGAGGCAAGAGAATTGCTTAAGCCCAGGAGTTGGAGGTTGCTGTGAGCTGTGACACCCCAGCACTCTACCTAGGGTGACAGCTTGAGACTCTGTCTCAAAAAAAAAGAAAAGAAAAGCCATTGAAATCAGTGCACTGAAGAGATAGCTGCACACCTACGTTGATTGCAGCATTTTTCATAATAGCCAAGATACAACGCAAATTCAACCTAAGTTCTACCAATGGATCGATCGATAAAGAAAATGTGATGTACGTTTATATACAAAATGGTATACTATGCAGCTTTCTTTTCTTTTTTTTTTTGAGACAGTCTCACTTTGTCACCCTCAGTATAGTGCTGTGGTGTCACAGCTCACAGAAACCTCAAACTCTTGGGCTTAAGTGATTCTCTTGCCTCAGCCTCCCAAGTAGCTGTGACTACAGGGACCTGCCATAGCATATAGCTATTTTTAGAGTCAGGGTCTCACTCTGACTCAGGCTGGTCTCAAACTCCTGAGCTCAGGCAATCCACCTGCCTCAGCTTCCCAGAGTGCTAGGATTACAGTCATCAGCCACTATGCCTGGCCCTACTATGCAGCTTTAAAGAAAAAGAAAATCTTGGCTCGGTGCCCGTAGCACAGTGGTTACTGCGCCAGGCACATATACCAAGGCTAGCGGGTTCAAGCTTGGCCTAGGCCAGCTAAAACAACAATGACAACTGCAACAAAAAACATCCGGGCATTGTGCTAGGTGCCTCTAGTCCTAACTACTGGGAGGCTGAAGCAAGAGAATCACTTAAGCCCAAGAGCGTGAGGTTGCTGTGAGCTGTGATGCCATTGCGCTCTACTGAGGGCCACAAAGTGAGAATCTGTCTCAGAAAAAAAAAAGGAAAGCAAATCTTGTCACTTGTAACAACATGGATGAACCTGGAGGACATCATGTTAAGTGAAATAAGCCAGACTCCGAAAGACAGACGCTACATCATCGCCTTATAGAGAGTCTTAAAAAGTCGCACTCACAGAAGGAGGGAGTAGCGAAAGCTGGGGGAGAGAGATGGAGAGAGAGGGCTGAGGAGGAAGAAGTCTTAGTGATCTATCATACAGAATGGGGACTATACTTAGTAATAACGCATGTTTCAGAATGGCTAAAAGAGGCCAGGTAAATATCATAGTCACAAGAGAACTGGTTTAGTGAATGTGACTGTAGTCATAAAAATGAAAATATAGGCCAGGCACAGTGGCTCATACCTGTAATCCTAGCACTCTGGGAGGCTGAGGTGGGTGGATAGCCTGAGCTCAGGAGTTTGAGACCAGCCTCAGCAAACATGAGATCCCGTCTCTACTAAAAATACAAAAACTGAGGCAAGAAGATCATTTGGGCCCAGGAATTCAAGGTTGCTGTGAGGTATGATTATGCCATAGCACTCATTCTACCCCGGGCGATAGAGTGAGACTGTGTCTCAAAAGAAAACAAACAAAAAACCTCCAGCTGCCTAAAAGAGTAGATTTTAAAGGTTCTTACTACAAAACAAGATAAGTAGGTGAGGTGATTAATATGTTAATAATAATAAGTTGGACTTAATCATTCTACAACGTAACACATATATCAAAACATGACATGTCACCCCATAATATATACAATTGTCAATTAAAATATATAAGTATAGGCTCAGCACCTGTAGCACAGTGGTTATGGCACTAGCCATATACACCAAGGCTCATGAGTTTGAACCTGGCCCGGGCCAGTAAACAACTGCAACAACAACAACAACAACAACAAAAAGTAGCTGGTGTTGTGGGAGGCGCCTATAGTCCCAGCTATTTGGGAGGCTGAGGCCAGAGAATCGCTTAAGCCCAAGAGTTTGAGGTTGCTCTGAGCTATGACACCATGGCATTCTACCCAGGGTGACATAGTGAGATGCTGCCCTAAAAAATAAATAAATAAATAAATAAATAAAATAAAAATATATAAGTATAAACAGTGGCCATCTGGTGCTTCAAGCCTGCAAGGTTCTGCTGAGCTCTTTGTAATGGTTTTATTTTTCACTTTTATTTTTCTTCCCAAGGTCTTCCAGCTCAGCCTCATCTCCTTTTGATGTCTTACCCTTACTCCTTTTCTTATAATGTTCCCCAAGTTAATCATAATATCTCTGACTTGAGGCTTAGGAGAATTACTGGTCTGAACTCTTCTTCTGTTATCTGCAATAATTTCTATTCTGATGTATTTTCTTTCCTACTGCTAATCTCCACATGCATCCCTTTCTGGTTATCACTCATCTTTGAATGGGGGAGATTCTGTCCCAGTCGTGATGTGTTGAAAACAGGATAGAAAGGGTTGGGGAATGTGATCAGGGTCATCCCTCATATCCATTCAGGGTTATTATCTGAAACACCTCTCACCAAACATCTTATGCTCTCTCTGGCTACTTCTTTTCTTGGATACTAGATGAGAGTTCAGGATGAGTGGATAAACAAAATGTAGTAGATCCATACAATGGAATGCAATTCAACAATAAAAAGAAATGAAATAATGATACACAGTACAACATGAATGAACCTTGAAAACATTGAACTAAGTGAAGGAAGCCAGACACCAAAGACCACTTAATGTATTATATTACTTATATGACATGTTTACCATGGATAAATCCATAAAGACAGAAAGTAGCTTAGTGGTTGCCTAGGCTTGGGGTTTGGGGGGTGGGGCGGGAATGATGGATAAGGGGCACAGAGTTTCTATTTTTGGGTGATACAATTATTTAAAATTGTGGTGGTGGTTGCATAACTCTGTGACTATACTAGAAGCCATCAAATGGTATACTTTAAATGGGTGAACTGTGTAGTATGTGAATTACATTTCAATAAAGCTGTTAAAAAAGGAAGGTGAGCTTCCCATAGTTTCACATACCATAGGCTAGAACTTACAGTCATGCCTGTGTGCAAGGAAAGTAGACAAATATAGTCTTTATCCCAGATAACCATATGCCCAGCTAAAAGTCAGAGGTTTTATTATGATGAGGGAATGATACTGTGGAACACTGGGCATCTGTGCCCCACCCCTAGGTAGACCTTAGCCAGGTCAGTCCACGCACAGAGGACCACTGGATGCCCTGCTCAGGACCATGACACTCAATGTTAGGGAAACCCATCTCTTCCCCAGGGATGTGTTGGCTTTGTGTCCTTAACATATTTTGGATCAAAATTCACTTCAATTGGCAGTCATTCTTCATAGTTTTATTTTTATAACTTTTTTGCTTGTTTTATTGAATGTGGAAGTTTCCTTTGTATTTTTTGCCCTTTATTTTGCGTTCAGTTGGCTTCAACAGTTGAAAGTGTGGCTCAGCGCCTGTGGCTCAACGGGCTAAAGCGCCAGCCACATACACCTGAGCTGGCAGGTTCGAATCCAGCTGAGACCCGCCAAACAACAGTGACGGCTGCAACCAAAAAATGGCCGGGCGTTGTGCCTGGCACCTGTAGACCCAGCTACTTGGGAGGCGGAGGCAAGAGACTCGCTTGAGCCCAGGAATTGGAGGTTGCTGTGAGCTGGTGATGCCATAGCACTCTATCCAGGGTGACAGCTTGAGGCTCTGTCTCAAAAAAAGAAAAAAAAAAAAGAGTTGAAAGTGGATTCAAAATGCCCTTTTCCCACTGTCTTTAACTCAAATTTGCCAGGATTAATAATAAATATTCTTCAACGTAGTCTCTTTTAAATTCAGCCCTGTACAATCCTTCCATGGTTTCCTTTTCTCTCTGCATCTAGCCCAACCCCCGCTCCATCTTCACTGCTGTCTACAAACAGCTTGCTCCTCCCCTCCACATTAACTCCCCTCTGCCTCCCGACTCCCCCACTGTCTGCTCCAGTCTCATCTCACACTTTGATAAAAGTTTTGTAGAAACTGTACAGTGCTATGTATCTGTTAGTCATATTTTTTTTATTTACGTGAATTGGCATGGCTGGGACGTTTTGCCCCCCTTTGCCTGTCCCTCAGGAATTGCAAACACAACCTGTTGGAATTCAAATGCAGTGTCTCTCCCAGCATAGCTGCTCCTCTTGGGAAATGGCACCACCTGTTGCCCAAATCAAAAAAAGGTGGGCACCATTCTAAGCGCTCCCTTCTCACTCCTGGCCCACGTTTCCATGTACTTATTCATTGTTCCCTTTGATGATCCACACAGCTGCCTCTTGCTTGTCCCTCTGCTGTTCGTCCTTGCCTACGGCACTGGCACAGCCTCCCATCTTCCTTCCTGCCTGGGATTCCACTGCCATAGCACAGGAGCATTCTTCAATGCAAAGCACATGTTGTCTCCTCTGTCCTCTTCCTGCATTATTTAGCTTATTTATTGGTTCTTCTTTCTGTTTAGTTAAGTCTCAACTTCTGTAGGTGGCAAAGGCCCTCCAGGCACTCAAGTTTCCTGCCCCTGCAGTCTCATACTCCCTCGATCCTCACCAGCATCCCTCCTACCTCCAACACACACCTAGCCAGTTGCCATCTTTTTTTCCTCTGTCTCTCTCTCTTTTCCTTCCTTCCTTCTTTTTCTTTCTTGCTTTCTTTCTTTTCTTTCTTTTTTTTTTTTGCTGCATCAAACACTTTATTATCCATGAAAAATACTTAAACATTGTACTGGAACGTCTAATGCATAAATAGTACCAAGCACCAATTACTAATCAGAGGGCCTCCTCAGAGATGTGAGAGCAGGCTCGGCGCCTGTGGCTCAACGGGCTAAGGCGCCAGCCACATATACCTGAGCTGGCGGGTTCGAATCCAGCCTGGGACCGCCAAACAATAATGACGGCTGCAACCAAAAAATGGCTGGGTGTTGTGGCGGGTGCCTGTAGTCCCAGCTACTTGGGAGGCAGAGGCAGGAGAGCCCAGGAATTGGAGGTTGCTGTGAGCTGTGATGCCACGACACTCTACCCAGGGCGACAGCTTGAGGCTCTGTCTCAAAAAAAAAAAAAAAAAGATGTGAGAGCAAAAAGTAACACAGAAAAGCAGGTGACCCACACAAGCAGTAAGCTCTTATGGATTAAAAATTAAAAGAATTTTACATTGTCTCCAAAATGTGCTGCCCAGTGTCTGGCACACAGATGTTACAATATGACAATTTGCTCCTCTATCTTTGAGCACCCAAGTTTATTATAAGGGATTACACATGCAAATAATAGAGTTTGGCCCCATGTACAAAGGAGAACACTATCAGCCATCAAATGAAAAAGGCTGATTAAAACATTGCAAGGGGGATGCAAACACAAGGATAAAACTGTAGCTCAATTACTTAGCGATGTGGTTCTATATACTACATATATAGACTTCTCTTTATACAATGAATATGGACAGTTCTGCAATAAAAACTGACATGCCAAACAATTGCTTATCTGAAGAAAATAAACCCTATTATAGTTCAGAAAATAATGCAACCAATTTTAATTTAATCTAGACACAGATACTTCATTTACAAATATTTATATTAATAGCATCTTGTTACATCAAATGAATATGGCAGTCTGAATAAATCCTTCTGTCACAAAAACAGTAAGACCCACAGTAGCTAACTTTGGGAATCAGGCTATTGCACCTAAACAAGCCACAGTCCTTAGTTTGTGATTGCTACCTTATATTCCAAAGGGGAGTTTGTTTGTTTTTGTAAATACACACCAGCAGGTCATGGTCCCTGGGCAAATCCCTTGTGATGCAACAGTGTAAGCAAAATGGACTCTTTAACAGAGTATACCAATCTACTCCAAGAATCTTATTTCTTAAAAAGTTAAATGAAGGAGTGGCACCTGTGGCTCAGGGAGTAGGGCGTTGGCCCCATATACCAGAGGCGATGGGTTCAAACTCAGCTCTAGGCAAAAACGGCAACAACAACAACAACAACAACAACAACAAAAAGTTAGATGAAGACAAAAATAAAAATCAGTCCAGGGCGGCACCTGTGGTTCAGTGAGTGCGGCCCCGGCTCCATATACCAAGGGTGGGAGAGTTTGAGCCCGGCCCCGGCCAAACTGCAACAAAAAATAGCCGGGTGTTGTGATGAGCACCTGTAGTTACAGCTACTCGGGAGGCTGAGGCAAGAGAATCGCCTAAGCCCAAGAGCTGGAGGTTGCTGTGAGCTGTGATGCCACGGCACTGTACCGAGGGTGACAAAGTGAGACTCTCTCTAAAAAGAAAAAAAAAAAAGTCCCCAAATCCTATTTTCTGCACATTCCAGTTTTGGCTTTTATTTAACATTGACTATACAATTCTCTGGTACTACTATGTGTTTACAACCCAGAAAGATGTACTTTTACATTAGTGTCTGTAAAGAGGGATTTCAAATGTGTATTTTAAACACAGCAGTTGAGCTGAATGCATTTCATATAATATGCCAAGGTTTACCTACATCAAAATAACTTCTCAATTCTCAGCCACCAAGCCATCAACTCAACTAGGAATCAATCAACAAAAGTGAAGGACTTAGTAAAACTTAAGTTTGTTGTCTAAACAAATGAGATTGTATCTTTTACAATACAGTATTCTTTCAGTGGCCAAACCACGTAGGGCAAAGTAATAACTTACTTTACATCAGCACAAACACTGAATCGCTAATAGAAACATGTTCCCTTTTACAAAATAATTTATGCCAACATGACATAAAATAGCCCATCATACTATGAACACAAGGGATATCTTACTTCACTGTACTGTTAAAAATGCACAATTTAAAATCCCTTAACAGCAGACTTGTGGTTGTGGCTGTTTGGTTCAGAATTTGACCATTCCAAGAAGATAAAGGTATAAAAGTTTAAAATGTGCAACAATAAACCCAGCCTTTTTTCTTTTTCTATACAGGCAAGAATGCAGCCTGTAATGCAAACGTTTACAAAAAGAAAAGCAGGTTAGCACATTGTCGACTGCACAAGAACAGTTAAGAAAATCAGCAGGTAAGCAACAGTGCAAAGACGGAACAGAATCTGCTAGTGTTAATCCTCTGATGCTAGGAGCTCTTTCCAGCATAATGCCCCAAACACTGCCAGCACCAAGGGGTGGAGCCAGTACCACTTGTGAACTGCAGTTGGGTCTATTTCCTTGTGTGAAATGGAAGGGAATAACACGGTCACGTATAGGTCACACCGTACGAACTGATGTTTTATACTGTTCCAAGGCCAGTAATCAATTTATTTTCTTCATTAAAATAATATACAGAATGTATTGTCAGTTCAGTTCCTTCAAATTTTATACATATTTACTTTCTGTTAAAGAAAAATGATGAAATGGTGTAAAAAAAAGATAAAGCTATTAATTAAGCACAAGAGAGAATAATAAATGGATATTTTCCCTGTGCAAGGCTATGACAGAATCAAATTTCAAGAAAAATGCCACCCACACAACAGGGAATTTACCCAACAAAAACCAAAACAAAAGCAGTTACAGAACCCCTTCCCTACCATCACAAGTCATTTCACAGCAATGAACTTATTGGTTACAAGAGACATACTTTAACAGTTAAAGGTGGGGAGAAAAGTTAAAGATATCATCAAATTAAACCATACAATGAAACAAAGTCTTGCCAAAAAGGGAGGGTGAAAAATCATGAAGTCCGGCATCAGGGCTCAGTTTAAATCATATATTGGTGACATACCTATCACGAGGACAAGTGGGGAATAAAACCTCTAGATTTACCAAGCAGGAGAGATTACTGTACTTGGTGTACAACACAAACCTTCAGCTCCGCAGGGAGGCCGGCTAGCCAGTGAACCCCAGCCCCAGAGAGAGGGCTGTGGCTGCTAGTGACCTGTTTGCTGAGGCCCCTCATTTGACCTTTCACCTCTGTCTGTCAGAAGCAGTACTTTTTATTGCCTCATTGTCTTCTGTACATCTTATTGGGTTTAATTTAAAAAAAAGAAAAAAAAAACTCTGTTGTAAAAACAGTTTAACACAATACTAAACTGCTAAACAACTAGATGGAATCAGGTTATTTTCTCTAAACCTTACCTATCACTTGCCTCTGTCTGATTTCAGTGCCCTTCCTTTGTGTTTCCATAAACTTCCTTGCATACTTCTCCACGAATGTTACATTATGTTATAATCGTTGGCTTACTTGCTTGTCTTCCCTGATTAAAATATAAGGTCTTATGGGCAGGGATCATATCTTGTTTCTGGCCTCTCTAAACCCCTGGCCTGTAAGAGGTATTCATGTTGAAAAGCAGTAACAAATGATGAACTATCTCCTCTGCTTTTACATTGTGTTGACTTTAGAAGAGGGCAGGAAACGATTACGTGGCACTCCAGAAACCTGGGCGCTACCCTGTGCCCCCATTAACCCCACCTCCAACAGGGCAATCATTGGTTGGGTGACACATTGACTCAGGTTGCCCTCTGGCCAATGGAAAGCATGGTGGCATGGACTCTGAATCTAATCTGTGTACGGGTGTTGCCTAATTTGTAAATAGACTGTACCTATGTAATCCTCCTTGTCGGGAGTAAAGTGGCTCTTTCTGAGCTTGAAAAAACTAACGTGTTGTGTGTGTACTGAGATGACATCAGTGAGGACATCAGAGAATCAGGCAGAAGGTTAACTAGGAAGAGGAGCCTGACTCTACTGAGGATGGCTGTTCTTAGAATGAAGGGACTACCCCATATCATGCTTTACATAGCTCATTAACTAGACCAGTAATGGGTTATGGGTCTAAATGTAGCAGGGGAAACTATATACATATTTCATTGATTCTTAGGCTCTCTTTATTTCACATTTTAATTAATGTCTCTGAAGCTGAAATGTACCTTGAAACAGATGGCATCTTAAATTTAGAGAAATATATATTATAAGAAAGTATAAGAAACATCGGTCATGGCTGCTCATGCCTGTAATCCTAGCACTTTGAGAGGCTACTTGAGGAGGGTCGCTTGAGCCCAGGACAGTATAATCAGTCTGTTTAGCAAAAGGGGAGGTAGTAGAAAGCAGGCTTGCTTGGTTGTTGCTTCTTTTTAAATTCCTTTTTATGTCTTTTCCTTAAACTCAATGTAAGAAATGATTGCTTCTTTAGTTGAACAAATGTGCCTTGATCTTATGAGAGAGAGACCAAAAATCGCTTCTCGTATAGCCCTTAACACACTGCATTATATTTAATTAATGATTTATAAATATGCTTTGAAAGAATTTAGTTTCTGTTTGCCTGGGACTTGCAATTTTATAATTTTAAGTGATTTGGATGAGATTTTCAGGCTATTGTAAATTTTTATCTTGTTATATTTAATATATGTATGACAATACATTTATAACACCTAAGTTTTGAAACAATAATATTAAAAAAAGAATTATCTATAAACCTGTTATCCAATGAAAGAGCTAGAACATGGCTAGTTGTCGCTCCCTGTGCAACACCTGCTTGATTCTGCCCTCTCTTCTCCGTACCCCCATCAACCAGGCTGTCTTTGAAAACACGCTTTTTTTTTTTTTGAGGCAGGGTCTTGCTCAGTCTAACCAGGACAGAGTGTAATGGCATCATCATTGCTCACTATAACCTTAAACCCCTGGGTTCAGGTGATCCTCCTGTCTTAGCCTCCCAATTTGCTGTGACCACAGGCATGAGTCACTGTGTCTGGATGAAAGCACAGTCATTTCTACATCTAGTCTTTTGTTTCCTATGGTGCCACTGTCCCACTGCCTCCTGTATACCATGGGAAACTAAACCCTAAGTGGCTTTTTCAGTTCCCTAAACTCTAAGATCTCTGGAAAACAACCCTTATTTCAAAAGGTTCTCAGATTGTTTTTATCTCAATTACATTCACAGAATTAACTTACAGAGAACCGGAGTCTGTTTTGATGTTCCTTTCAGTGGAGCAATCACAGCATCTGCCATATAATAAAATAATTGGTCTTATCTTTGTTCATAGTCCATGGGAGCTTCTAAATCCTTGGAATTTCTGAGTGTTAGAAGTGCCTCTGGATCATAGTGGATCCCTGGGAACACATCTGAGTTTATGCTAGCAAGGTGACTTGTGGCGGGTCCCTAGATAGTTTTACAGGAGAGGGTAGCCATGTTGGGGCTTTCAGCTAGGTGATATCAGCCTGAAGTCATGGTGTCCAAGGAGAGGAGACTGGAGATTGAGTTCAATCACCTGGCCAATAAAGCAATCAATCATGCCCATGTAATAAGGCCTCAGTAAAAACGGCGCACCAAGGCTCAGGTGAGCTTCCTGGTCAGTGAACCAATAGGGTAATATATTCCAATTCCTAAGAAAACTATAAAGAAGCTTCGTATTTGGGAGCCTCCTTGACCTTACCCTATGTGTTTTTAATTTATTTATTATTTATTTATTTATGTATTTTTTTTAGACAGAGCCTCAAGTTGTCACCCTGGATAAAGTGCTGTGACATCAGAGCTCACAGCAACCTCCAATTCCTGAGCTCAAGAGAGTCTCCTGCCTTCGCCTCCCAAGTAGCTGGGACTGCAGGTGCCCACCACAACGCCTGGCCATTTTTTGGTTGCAGCCGTCATTGTTGTTTGGCAGGTCCCGGCTGGATTCGAACCTGCTAGCTCAGGTGTACGTGGCTGGCGCCTTAGCCTGTTGAGCCACAGGCGCCGAGCCCATTTGTATTCTTTATATAATAAAACTATATGTGAATATAGTACCTTCTTGAGTTCTGTGAGTCATTCTAACAAATTATTGAATCTGAGGGGGTCATAGGAAACCCTGAAATTTTAGTCCAGTTGATCAGCAGTGTGGGTGCCCTGGGGATCCCTGATCTTGAAGTGAGGGTCGTCTTGGGGACTATGTCCTTAACCTGTGGAGTCTGCACTAAACCTCAAATTATGTTGCAGTATTGCAGCATCTAGCTAGTTGCCTACTGCAGAGCAGTGCTTATTAAGTTAGTTAACCAGAATTTTTCACTAACTATTCAGGTGCCAAAGAAAAGTACCCTGTATTTTGATTAAAACCATATCATATCCTTTCTGGAAATTGTCAATAATTGGAAAATGTCCTCTTGCATGGAATTCATCACCCTTATCAGTCAGAGCTTCCTTCCCCACTTCACATCTCTGTAAGAGCATGGTAGGCCAGGATCCAAGGTGCGCAGTGTGGCAGGGCCAACTGCAAGTGATGTGAGCACCTGTGTAAGTGCTACTACGAAATCTGCTGGAGGCTTGGGCAGAGATTAAGTCATGACTTCACACATGGCTTAACCATTTTAAGAATTCAGCTTGAGGTATTGTCACGGACCATCCTTTCCTTTATTTATATATTCTATCATTCTGCAAATACATTTACTAAACACCTTTGAACAGTGTCTTTGTGTCAGACCCTGTGCACAGCCCAGGATCCCTCATGGGACTTGAAGTCTCATTAAAGTGATAGGAACAAACAGCTGAACAAACTACAACTGCAGTACAAACTGAATATCATTCTACAAAGTGACAAAGAGAGTACTGTGTTGGATGATAAAGGCAGAACCTGATAAAAGGGAGAGGTCAGGAAAAGAATCTGTGAGGAGTAATACTCACAACTTACCTGAGAAGAAGCCTCCATAGCAACCAGCCCGAGCATAGGAAAACCTGGACTGTAATTGAAGAATTTCTGGAAGCTCAGTGAGAAGAAGTCCAAGAATGAAAACTCCAGGAGTGCCCAGTCTGGAGGGCGAGGGGGCTTGGCGAGAAGGATCACACTTTTGTAAGTTTTTTTTTTTCCTTTTTTTTTGAGACAAAGCCTCAAGCTGTCACCCTGGATAGAGTGCTGTGGCATCACAGCTCACAGCAACCTCTAATTCCTGGGCTCAAGCGAGTCTCTTGCCCTTGCCAAGTAGCTGGGACTACAGGCGCCCACCATAACGCCCGGCCGTTTTTTGGTTGCAGCTGTCATTGTTGTTTGTCGGGCCCGGGCTGGATTCGAACCTGCCAGCTCAGGTGTATGTGGCTGGTGCCTTAGCCCGTTGAGCCACAGGCGCCGAGCCACTTTTGTAAGTTTTACCTCCAGGAGCTCTACGAGGTTCTCACAGTGAATACTGGAGAAAAATCCCCTGTATTCACTGGCAGGGAGAAGGAGTAAAGTTATCATTGTGAAATACATTAGAGGACTCTGTTCTTCTTGACAATGTCAGCCATCCAGAGAAGGTATTTAACCAGGACCTGACCTTTTGGGGTTTTATCAACACCTGAGCAACCCCAGGGAATAGAAATACATCTGTATTCCTAGCACTTTGGGAGGCTGAGGTTAGAGGATTGCTTGAGGCCAGTAGTTTGAGACCAGTCTGAACAATATAGTGAAATTTTATTATTTTATTTTATTTATATATGTATTTATTTATTAATAATAAATAAGCTGTCACCCTGGATAGAGTGCTGTGGCATCACAGCTCACAGCAACCTCCAATTCTTGGGCTCAAGCGAGTCTCTTGCTTCCGCCTCCCAAGTAGCTGGGACTACAGGCGCCTGCCACAATGCCCGGCCATTTTTTGGTTGCAGCCGTCATTGTTGTTTGGTGGGCCCAGGCTGGATTCGAACCCACCAGCTCAGGTGTATGTGGCTGGCGCTTTAGCCCACTGAGCCACAGGCGCCGAGCCAATATAGTGAAATTTTAAAAGTTAGCTGGGCGTGGTGACGCCTGTGTGTGAGTAGTCCCAGCTGTTTGGAAACAGGAGTTTGATTTTGCAAATCTATGATAACGCCCTGTACTCTAGCCCATGTAACAGAGCAACACCCTGTTTCCAAAACAAACATTCTCTTGGTTGCAGGATACAAGGTTAATATACAAAAGTAATCACTTTCCTATATGCCAGCAATGAGCAAGTGGAATTTGAAAGTAAAAACACAATACCATTTACATTAGCACATCCAAAATGAAATACTTAGGTATAAATGTAACCAAATATGTGCAACATTTATGTGAAGAAAACTATAAAAGTTTGACAAAAGAATTCAAAGATGAACAAATATAAATATTTTATATTCATGGATAGGAAGACTCAATATTGTCAACATGTTCTTTCCAATTTGATCTATAGACTAAATGAATCACAATCAAAATCACAGTAAGTTATTCTGAAGATATCAACAAATTAATTCTAAAGTTTATGTAAAGAAAGAAAAGAGGAAAAACAGACAACACAACATTGAAGAAGAAGAATAAAGTTGGAGACTGACAATATCCAACTTCAAGACTTACTATAAAGCATCTAGTATCTTTTGTAACAACCTGGATGGAAATAAAGACCACACTTCTAACTAAGAATCACAAGAATGGGGAAACAAATTCTACATGTCCTCAAGTACTAAATTGGAATTAGTCAATCAATATCTTTGTTCACGTATGGAAGTAAAACTTAGTGGGAGCCAATAGATTGTGGAGGGAAGAAAGGGTTGGGTTACTTCTCAACTAACTAGTACAATGCATACATTCTGCGTGAAAGGCATACTTACAATTTGGTTAAAATGTACAAAAGCAAATTATGCAACCAAATTGTGTATATCCCAGTAATTTTCTGAAATTAAAAAAAAAAGCATCAGTAATCAAGACAGTGTGGTATTGGCAAAAGAATAGACAAATAAATGAAAAGAATGGAGAGCTCAGAAATAAGACTGATATACATTCTGCTGATCTTTGACAAAGGAGCAAAGATAATAACAGTGGATAAAAGACAGTTTTTTCAACAAATGGTGGTGGAACAACTGGACATCACATGTAAAAAAATGTAGACACAGTCCCTTCCCTAATATTAACTCAAACAGGATCACAGACTTAATTGTAAACTATTTTGCAAAATTATAAAAACTCTTAGACAATAACGTAGAAGAAAATCTGGGTGATCTTACATATGACAATGACTTAGATGCAATACTATAGAAGGGCATGATTCATGAAAGAAATAATTGATAAATCTGACTTCATTAAAAATAAAAACTTCTGCTCTGTAGAAAGCACTATCAAGAGAATAAGAAGACAAGCCACAGACTAAGAGAAAATCTTTGCAAAAGACATATCTAATAAAGAACTGTTGTCCAAAATATACAAAGAACTCTTAAAACTCAACAATCAGAAATGTACAAGGTAATTTTAGAAAGGGTAAAAGACCTTAAGAGATATCTTACCAAATAAGATATATGGATGGTGCTGTGGGGTTTGAATGTTCCCTCTAAAAATGTTGAGGCTCAGCACCTGTGGCTCAATGGGCTAAGGCGCCAGCCACGTACACCTGAGTTGGCAGGTTCAAATCCAGCCCCGGCCCGCCAAACAACAATGACGGCTGCAACCAAAAATGGCCGGGCATTGTGGCAGGCGCCTGTAGTCCCAGCTACTTGGGAGGCGGAAGCAAGAGACTCGCTTGAGCCCAGGAATTGGAGGTTGCTGTGAGCTGTGATGCCACAGCACTCTATCCAGGGTGACAGCTTGAGGCTCTGTCTCAAAAAAAAATAATAATAATAAAAATAAAAACCATGTTGAAATTTAATTGCCATTGGAACAGTGTTGAGAGGTGGAACATCTAAGAGGTGATTACATCATGAGGAAGAGTTATTGTGGGAGTGCATTCCTGATAAAAAGGTGAAGTTAGACTTTGCTTGTTATGTCTTTTGCGTGTGTTTCCTAACCATTTGATGTCTTCCATCTTATCATGATGCAGCAAGAATATCTTCACTAGATATTACCTGCCTTCCCAAATCTTGGACTTCCCAGCCTCCAGAACTGTGAGTCAAATAAACTTCTTTTCTTTATAAATTATCCTGTCTGACCAGGCCCATGGCTATAATCCTAGCACTCTGGGATGCCAAGGCAGGCTTGAGCTCGGGAGTTTGAGACCAGCCTGAGCAGGAGTTAGACCCTGTCTCTGATAAAAATAGAAAGATTAGCCGGGCATTGTGATAGGTGCCTGTAGTCCCAGATACTCAGGAGGCTGAGACAGGAGAATTACTTGAACCCAAGAGTTTGAGATTGCTGTGAGCTAGGTGGAGGCAACGGCACTGTACCCAGGGTGACAGTGTGAGACTCTCAAATAAATAAATAAATAAACAAACAAACAAACAATTAACCAGTCTGTGTTATTCTATAATACATAGTAGCAGCAGGAAATGGGAAAATGGATTAAACCAGATGGCGAATAAGACATGAAAAGATGTTCCACATCTGGTTGGTGCAGTGGCTCACGCTTGTAATCCCAGCACTCTGGAAAGCTGAGGCAGGCAGATTGCTTGAACTTGGAAGTGCAAGACCAGTCTGAACAAGAGTGAGATTCCTTCTCTACTAAAAATAGAAAAACTAGCCAGGCATAGTGGTGCACACATGTAGTCCTAGCTACTTGAGAAGCTGAGGCAAGAGGATTGCTCAAGCCCAAGAGTTTGAGGTGGCTGTGAGCTGTGATGCACTCTCTACTCAGGGTGACAGAGGAGACTCTCCCTCAAAAAAAAAAAAAAAAAGACAAGATGCTCCATATCATCTATTATTCGGAATATATGCAAATTAAGACAATAATGAGCTTTAACTACACATCTGTTAGAACGGCCAAAATCCAAAATACAACTGAAACTCTCAATTGTTGCTGGTAGGAATACAAAAAATGATACATTCTGGAAGCATATCACTTCCAAATGCACCCTTTTGGAAGACAGTTGGTTAGTTTCTTACAATACTATGTTGGTCAGGGGTGGCACCTATGGCTCAAAGGAGTAGGGGCACTGGCCCCATATACTGGAGGTGGTGGGTTCAAACTCAGCCCCGGCCAAAAACTGCAACAACAACAACAACAACAACAAAAAAGCCAACTAAGTTGGTCAGTTTCTTGTAAAACTAACTATGCTTTATTTATTTATTATTATGTTTTTTAGAGACAGAGTCTTACTTTATCACCCTCAGTGAGTGCCGTGGTGTCATAGCTAACAGCAACCTTCAACTCCTGGGCCTCCTGAGTAGCTGGGACTACAGGTGCCCACCACAACGCCCAGCTATTTTTTGTTCATTTTGGGAGGGGCCAGGTTCAAACCTGCCACCCTTGGTATATGGGGCTGGTGTCCTACCCACTAAACCACAGGCGCCACCCTAACTATGCTCATTTTTGCTGGGAGACTAATGCTGTTCTACAAAATGGCCTTTTTTTTTTTTTTTTTTTGAGACAGATCCTCAAGCTGTCACCCTGGGTAGAGTGCTGTAGCATCACAGCTCACAGCAACCTCCAACTCCTGGGCTTAGGCAATTCTCTTGTCTCAGCCTCCCAAGTAGCCCAAGCACTGGGCCATTTCTTGGTTCTAGTTGTCACTGTTGTGTGGCAGGCCTGGCCTGGATTTGAACCCACCAGCTCTGGTGTATGTGGCTGGTGTCTTAGCCTCTTGAGCTACAGGCACCGAGCCAAAAATGGCCTATTTTTAAAAATTTATTTCTAATCCCCAAGTTTGCATTATTTTTCTCCATAGCATTTATAATACTGAGGTAATATATATACCTTATAATGCTTACCTTGTAACATATACCTTATAATATATGTAATACTAATAGAAAAATCTGAAATCTGAAATGCTATAAAATTCAAACCTTTTGAGTGCTGACATGATGCTATAAACGGAAAATTCTATACCTGACCTCGTGTGACAACTTGCAGTCAAAATGCAGTCAAAACATTAACAAAATTGTTTTATAATTTTTTTTTTTTTGCAGTTTTTGGCTGGAGCTGGGTTTGAACCCACCACCTCTGGCATATGGGGCCAGCGCCCTACTCTTTTGAGCCACAGGTGCCACCCAACAAAATTTTTTTAAAAAATTGTGTAAAAATTACCTTCAGTCTGTATCTATAAGTTGTATACGAAACATAAATAAATTTTGTGTTTATTCTTGGGTCCCATTCCTAACACATGCCATTATGCATATGCAAATATTCCAAATTCTGAAAAAAACATTCCAAAATCAGACATACCTCTGATAAGAGATATGTCAACCTTGGTTTGGTTTTATCTGACTGTCCTTACTAGAATTGTATAAGTTACACAGAACAGGGTTCCCCCCGCTTCTGTTCATTGCAGTTATTTCCAGAGTCTAAAAGACATCTTGTCAAAAAGTATGGGCTCATTGGATGTTTATTTAATAAATTAGTGCTAAGGCTTACTGTCAGAGAAATGTCCTGTATGGTTTCTTATGTCTTACAGGGTATGTCTTTGTAGAGTGAATTCATAGAAACAATATCTTTCCCTGAAAGAGTATTTCCAAAGGTGTGAATGCCAGCCAGGGTAGCTGAGCTGGGCTTCATAGGAACAGGGTGTTGGGGAGAGAAGTGGGGATCACGATCTAGAAGGAGGGTCTCAAAGCCTCCCATGGATCATTTAGTATAAAATAATAGTAATAATATAAACAGACATTTATTACATTTTTACGTATCCTGGGGTTACATTTTGGTGTTGTATTTTGGGGGAATTGGAAACCTTCCAATTGAAATGTGTTCTGATCCTAGAATTTTCTCACTTAGTGTCTCAAGACAAGTCAACACCTTACCCCATTACCTTCTCTGAAGTGCTCCAGTTCAGAAAGGAAGACACCTTCTTTGGAATATGGAAATAAACATCCACACGTGCCTCCACGATGAGTAGAACCAAGAAGGGTTGAGGTGAGGCTGCTGGGAGGCAGTGGTCAGAGATGCAGAGCCTGGAGATGACCAGCCCCAGAACCAAAGTCCCTTCTTTAGCTTGGAGATGGAGGGATTCCCTTGGGGTTTAATTGTAGCATATTCCCAATGATGGGCCTGGGAGTTGGGCCAGGGGAACCTTCTCCCATGCGACTTTTTTCCCACAGCAAAAGGAAAACCAGGCAAGTGATACAAGTCACAGAGCAACAGTAGTGATTCTCAGAAGCTCCATAATGCTCCTAGATGTAAGCAACTGTCTGGATTGCTTGCTAGAAAGCAAAGGCTTGTGCAGGGGGTGTACCCTGCAGGGCAAAGGCTGCTCTGAGTTCTTGGATTTGGAAAAAAAAATTGGAAGAGGTTTTGAGTTTGTTTACTTTGCTGAAGTTTGAAATTAAGAAGGATTTGTATCTTTCCTACCTCTTATTCAGGTAATCTAAACTTTATTTCTTTGATTTTCTAGGCCCTCCATTACATGTACTTTTTATTCTAAGCACATATAAACCTTCATTTTATTTTTCATAGCCTTCTGCAACTGTTCATATAATTAACTTCACAAGTTAGAAAAAATAGAACATATATTCTGAAATCTAACTTAGAAAAACACAGCTGTCAGAGTTATCCTGCTGAAACATCATTTTTATCATGTCTCTTACCAGTTACAAGTCTACTGTGTCAATCGACAGATGGAGATAAACAATGTAGCGTAAACATATGATGTAATATTATTCACCTTTAAGAAGGGATGAAATCCCAGTACATGCTAAAACATAGATCATCCTTGAAAACACTGTGCTAAGGGAAATAAGCCAGTCTAAGAAAGGACAATTATTGTTATGATTTCACTTATATGAGGAACTGGCAAATTCATAGACACAGAAGTAGAATTTTAAAGGTTGGTTACTAGGGGTTGGGAGGAGGAGGGGATGGGAAGTTACTGTTTAATAGACACAGAGTTTCTGTTTGGGATGTTTAAAAACTTCTGGAAATGGGTAATGGCGATGGTTACACAACATTGTGAATGTAATTTTGCAACTGAATTTACACATTAAAAATGGTTAAAATGGTAAATTGTATATTGTACCACAATAAAAACAAAGAAAACAATTTAACTTGGTAGTTGAAAAATGTTATTTCATTTTTATTTGCATTTAAAATCATTAATGCTCAGGTGCTGCCTGTGGTTCAGTGGGAAGGGCGCGGGCTCCCTATACTGAGGGCAGGGGTTTGAGCCCAGCCCTGGCCAAACTACAACAAAAAGTAGCCGGCATTGTGGTAGGCACCAGTAGTCCCAGCTACTTGGGAGGCTGAAGCAAGAAAATTGCCTAAGCCTAGGAGTTGGAGGTTGCTGTGAGCTGTGACGACACAGCACTCTACCAAGGGCAATAAAGTAAAACTATATCTCTAAAAAAATACATTAATTAAAAAAACAATTAATGCTCTTATTGACTTATCCTTTTAGATATTACTATTAATATTTCATGGTCTATACACTCTTTTTTATGGAATTTAATTACTACTATAATCAATCATTTTAAAAATCCAACTGTGAAAAAAAATAAAAAAAATAAAAATCCATTGTGGTTTCCTATTATTTATTGTGGGAAACATTAAAAATCTATGTAGGATAAAAATTGTTGAATGTTTTCTACTTTGTTATTTTTGTCTCATTTCAGAGCCATCTCTCTGTATTTCTCATAGCAGACCGCTTACTTTCACTACACAAACTCATGTATCTATTAGCATGATGACCAGGACAGCTTTTACATAAAGTGCTTTAGGGCCTGTGAGCTGGGATGAGGCCTCCATGCTGATGGATTGTGTGTGAATAAGAACCAAGGTATATCCATTCATGGGTCTATAGGCACTTGGGCTGCTTCCATGACTTGGCAATTATGAATTGGGCTGCAATAAACATTCTTGTGCAAATGTCTTTGTTGTGAAGTGGTTTTTGGTCATCTGGATATATATACCTAGTAGAGAAATTGCAGGATTGAACAGCAGGACTACTTTTAGTTCCCTATGTGTTCTCCAAACTTCTTTCTAAAAAGGATGTATTAGTTTGCATTCCCACTAGCAGTGCAGAAGTGTTTCCTTCTCTCCACATCCATGCCAACATCTGTAGTTTTAGGATTTTGTTATGTGGGCTAATCTTCCTGATAGCTCAAAGTGGTTTTGATTTGCATTTCTCTGATGATTCAAGATAATGAGCATTTTTCATGTTTCTGTGGGCCATGTGCCTGTCTTCTGCAGAGAAGCTTCTGTTCAAGTTTCTTGCCCACAATGAAATGGGATTACTTGTTCTTTTCTTATTAATAAGTTTGAGTTCTCTGTGGATTCTGGTTATCAAATCTTTGTCAGAAACATAACCTGCAAGTATCTTCTCCCATTCCGAGGGCTGTCTGCTTGCTTTACTTACTGTGATCAGATTTTAGTTTGATCAGATCCCAGTAATGTATTTTTGGTGTTGCTTCAATTGCCCAGGGAGTCCTCCTCATAAAGTATTCTCCCAGGCCAATTTCTTCAAGTGTTTCCCCTGCACTCTCTCCAAGAATCTTTATAGTTTCATGTCTTAAATTTAAATCTTTTATCCAGTGAGAGTCAATTTTTGTTAATGATGAAAGGTGTGGGTCCGGTTTCAGTCTTCTACAAGTCACCAGCCAATTCACCCAGCACCATTTGTTAAACAGGGAATCTTTCCTCCAATTTATGTTTTTGATAGGCTTGTCAAAGATCAAATGACGATAAGTAGCTGGGTTCATCTTTGGGTTCTCTATTCTGTTCCATACATCTATCTCTCTATTTTTGTGCCAGTACCATGCTGTTTTCATCACTGTAGATTTATAGTATAGCCTGAAGTCTGGTAGTGTGATTCCTCCTGATTTGTTTTTGTTTCTGAGTAATGTATTGGCTATTTGAGGTTTTCTCTGATTCTATATAAAATGAAGAACTATTTTTTCCAAATCTTTAAAGTATGACAGTGGTGCTTTAATAGGATTGCATTAAATTTGTATATTGCTTTGGGTAGTATGGACCCATTGACCCATGAATGGATTAACAAATTGTAGTATATGTATACCATGGAACATTATGCAGCCATAAAAAGATGGAGACTTTACCTCTTTTATGTTTACATGGATGGAACTTGATCATATTCTTCTTAGTCAAGTATCTCAAGAATGGAAAAAAAAAATACCCAATGTACTCAATACTATTATGAAATCAATATATAACCACTCACACTTTCATACAAAAGACATAACACAATTATAGCCCAGAAAAGAGAGAAGAGGAGGGGGGACGGGTGGAGGGAGGGTAACTGGTGGGACCTCACCTACTGTGCACATTGCAAGGGTCCATGGCAAATATATTAATAGTAGAGTATAAATGTCTAAACACTACAACTAAATAAATGAGGTGAATGCTACGTTAACCAGCTTGATGTAAACATTCCAAATTGTGTATAAAATTAGCACATTGTACCCATAAATGCAGTAATGTAGAGTTATGATCTAATAAAAGAAAAATAAAAGAACCACATATGAGATCAGCTTAGGAACCTCATATATATCTCTGTCATCCTTCTAGTATCTTCCAAGAAACCAGTGTCCACTGATGTTTTGGTTAGTTTCCACAAATAAGATATCTCAATGAGGTAAATCTGATTTTGAAATACTATAAAAAGTTAAAACTTCAATGTTGATTTTGACATTGAAAGTAGGTGAATAAATTAGAGGGGTTGGTAAACATGTGGCAACCTAATCTCCGGATGTGGTGGCTCACACCTGTAGTCCTAGGGAGGCTGAGGAGAGTGGACTGCTTGAGCTCAGGAGTTCAAGACCAGCCTGAGCAAGAGTGAGATTGAGTCTCTAAAAATAGCCAGGTGTGTGGCAGGCCCTTGTAGTCCCAGCTAGTCGGGAGGCTGAGGCAAAAGGATCACTTGAGCCCAAGAATTTGAGGTTGCTGTGAGCTATGATGCCACAGCACCCTAACCAGAGTGACAAAATGAGACTCAGTCTCAAAACAAACAAACAAAAATTTTAAAAGTACCTTATCAGACCCATCCCCTGCTTAAAACTCCAGCCTTTGAAAAAAGTCACTGATCCCACCAAGATCTATCTAGTTCACCCATTCCCTCTCAACGTCTGCCTTTCCAATCTCATCTTTTGGTACACCCACTCTCACTAATAATATTATGCCTATGTTGAATTTTTTTTCCCCTTTCTGGAAGGTTCCTGAATTGAGGTCTTCACACTCACTAGGTCCTCTTTTTTTTTTTTTTGAATAACAGCTTGAGATACAATTCACATACAATTTATCCTTTTAAAGCATAGCATTCAGTAGTTTTTAGTATATCCAGAGTTGTACAGCTACTATCAAAATCAAATTTTACAATCCTCATTATCCCAAAAGGAAGCCCATACCCATGAGCAGCCACTTATTTCCCACTCCTCCCAATCTACTTTTTGTCTGAAGAATTTATATAGTCTGAACATTTCATAAATCAGAATCACATAGTATACAGCCATTTGTGACTGGCTTCCTTCACTAAGAATAATGTTTTCAAGGTTCATCTGTCTTGTTGCCTGTGTTAGTACTTTTTTCCCCCCCAGGACATAGTCTCGGTTACCCCAGGCTGGAGTGCAGTGGCTTCAGCATAGTTCACAGCAACCTCAAACCCCCAAGCTCAAACGATCCTCCGGTCTCAGCCTCTCAGAGTGCTAGGATAATAGGTGTGAGCCTCCACACCTGGCCTTCATTTCATCCCTTTTTTATGGAATAATATCCCACCATATGGATATCGTTTATTTACCCATTCATCAGATGATGGACATTTGCTTTTTTTCTACTTCCTGGCTACTATGAATAACGCTGCCATGAACATTCATATTTAAGTCTTTGTGTGGACATGTTTTAGTTCTTTTAGGCAGAGTAACTGATATATAGAACCTCTATAAGTTGACCACCCAAGGGACTGTAACAAACTAGTCAACACGGTGTTGTAGGTGATCAACATAAGGAAGTAGGCCTATAGCACTGATACTTACATGTGGCACTTGTCTGGTCCATGAAAATTAGGTCAACTTAAGGAGATGGTGAATTATGGTGGTTCTACTACAGTTTGGATATTTGCCACCTCCAAATCTCATGTGGAAATTTGATCTTGGAGGTAGGGTCTAGGTGAGAGCAGATACCTCATCAATGGCTTTGGGCCCTTCCAATGATAATGAGTCAATTCTCACTTTTTGTTTCTGTCAGAGCTGGTTGTTTAAAAGAGTCCTGGGCTCTCTCTTACTCCTTCTCTCACCATTGGGCAGGGTGCTCCTCCTTTGTCTTCCAGCTCAACTGGAAGCTCCCTGAAGCCCTCACCAGAAGCAGATCCTGGCACCATGCTTCCTGTACAGCCTGCGGAATTGTGGGCCAAATAAACCTTTTTTCTTTATAAATTACCTATCCTCAGGTATTTCCTTTATAGTAACACAAAATAGGCTAACACAGTAATTCTGTTTAACATCTTGAGAAACTGTCAAAACATATTCCAAAGTGACTGCATTTTACATTCCTACCAGCAATGTACGAAGATTCCAATTTCTTCACATCATTGCCAACACTTTTTATAATGTAGCCATTATATAATGGCTTGTATAATGTAATACTATTTTGTTGTGTTTCTCTAAAAATGATGGTAAACATCTTTCATGTTCTTACCAGTCCTTTGTCTATCTTCTCTGCAGAACTGTCACCTATTGCTATCCTTTGCCCATTTGAAAACCAGCTTGTCTTTTTTATTATCACCTGACTTTAACTGGCTACTGCTTTCTCATCCTTATCTTCTCCCTCTATTTTCTTACACTTTCCTGGCACTACATTTCTCTCATTTAGAGAGTTTTAACATACTTAGAATTCTCTGATTAAGATCTACCTTCCATGAGAGTGTTGATTCTAGGGGAGAAGAGATTCTGTCTTACTTGTTGTATTGTTCACTGTTGGTTCATTACTTTGCATGTTGTAAGTTTCCTGGCACACACCAGCAAACATTTATTGAATTGTATTGAATTTGATGGTCACATTGTTTTCTCCTGCTGTGTCAGGTGGGTTGTTGTCTTCACTGAAACAGTGTATGGAATCACCTCCTCTATCCGTTTGTACTCTTGTCTCCTACTAGTTTAAGGTTGTCCCAGGTTATCAATGCGTGTGCCTATCTAGACAAGGATGTGCAGGACTGACACAGTAGTGTTGGAGGACCACCCAGGTGAAAAACAACATGTGAAGTGCATGTGTCAGATGCAGGTGGAGGAGTTGATGCTCATGTGGAAATGTCCAGCACAGCTACAGCTGGAAGGTGAGGTTGAGCAGAATTGTGACAGTGTGCCAGAGTAATCAGATACACCATCTGTCACAACTTTGTGTCTGAATTTCATTTGTGATTACTGCACCTATTCAAGATGCAGATCCTGACACACTTGCAAACAGAGAAAAGCAATGCAAATTTGGGGGGACAAATTGCCTGGTTCAAGTAACTCTACCAGCCTTTCACTGCATCAACCACTTATTGAATGTGCTATCCCCAGAGAGGGGGTATGACCTTGGGCAAGGGGGCTTTCTTTGGCCACAGGAAATTTTTGCAGAGCAATTAAGCTGAGATCAGTCAGCATTAACACTCTACAGCAGGGAGAATGGTACTTCCTACCTGCAAACAGGATCTATGTGGTATTCCAGAGCATACCTCACGCTAGTCCATTCTTGTGTTATTCAGCTCCACTTGCTTCCTATAGAAAAGGGAGCTGCTCCTCCAGTATGTAAAGGGCTAATCTTTATGGAATTAGCTGTTATATTGTCCATCTCACCTAGAGCCCTTCTTTCAAACCCTGCAGAAAGCAGACAAAAGTCAGTTTCTAGGTCACCACTTCATATCACACATAAGCCATGCATTTATCCCTTTTTCTGACCTCTCTTGCATCTCACACATCCTCTGAAAATTCTCTTAAATTTAAAGCTTCCATTGTCCTAACTATAATTGCTTCAGGGCAAATGTAAAGGGCTGTGGTAAAGAATTTAGATCTGGAAAATGAATAGTTGGGCAAATCCTTCCTTTACCACTCATTATTATTCGTGTGATCTTAGGTGAAGTAACCTCCCTAAATCTCAGCTGTAAAACGAAGATAATAGCAGAGCCTTCTAAGGTTTGCTAGGGAAAGCTTCTCATGCCTCCTGGCACTATCGAAGCCGGGTATTCAGTTAATTGCATTTTAGTTTTTGGAGACAGAGTCCTACTTGGTCACCTTCAGTAGAGTGCTATGGCATCATAGCTCACAGCAACCTCAAACTCTTGGGCTCAAGTGATTCTCTTGTTCTAAGTCTCCAGAGTAGCTAGGACTACAGGCACCTGCCACAACGCCCAGCTATTTTTCAGAGATAGGGTTTTGCTATGGCTCAGGCTGGTCTTGAACTTGTGAGCTCAGGCATTCCACCTGCCTCCGACTCCCAAGTGCTGGGATTACAGGTGTTAGCCACTGCCACCGGCCAGTTAATTGCATTTTAAAAGGCAGTTGCATGCGGTTCTAATAACACCTGGAAAACAATCCACCGTCACTGTCAACCTCTTCAGCTGGCTGGCTGCCCCCATCCACCCTAAACAAATTAGCTTAGATCAGACACTCCTTTCTAGAAACCACCAGACTGGGGTGATCTTTATTGGGGCATCAGTAGCACCCCATGTTCACCATGCTGTGGTATTTACCCTACTATTAAAGTTACTTGCTGCGCTGCCACACACCCCGACAAGGCTACATGCCTTTTTGTTGCCTCTACAATCAGTACACAAGGAGACATTTTTGCTGATAAAAAATGGAAATGATAGCAAGTAGAAAAGTGGATTGAAAGAGATGGGAGGGTGGGGAGGAAAGATAAGTACCAATTCCAAGGAAATATGGTACGGGAAATGAATCATTCTGAGTTATGGTCTGTGTAAGAATAGACACTGGCAGTGAGTAAATCAATTCTAAATGCTTATACAAAGAAGAGACCAGGAGAAAGTTGAAAAGCTGGCCCAACTTGTTGAGAAGTCCCTGGAGGGCTGTGGCTGAGGTTTAAAATCCTGCTAGCTTAGCTCATAGCTGCTGAAGACATAAATCAAGATGTCTTATTATGCACTTGTATCAGGCACTGTGCTCACTTTCCATTACGGGAACTTATGGTCTACTCAAAGACAGAAACATACGCTGACTTCTATGGACTAGATGCATTACTGTATCCTAGCAATTACCGTAAGTAAAACACTATGCTAGATGCACGACCGTGTCTTGTTAAACCCAACGAAGAGCTGCGCTGTAAGGATGAGTAAATAGGTTCAGAGATGTTAGGTAACTTCCCATGGTTACACATTAAGCTCTGACCTAGACACTAGCCTAACTTCTAAGTCCTTTTTTCCACTGGTCAACTGTCTGCACTTACTTGCATTTCACATTTAATACTTGGTTCTTTCATGC
Source organism: Arctocebus calabarensis (assembly GCA_963573935.1). NCBI lineage: Eukaryota > Metazoa > Chordata > Mammalia > Primates > Lorisidae > Arctocebus > Arctocebus calabarensis. The sequence continues at coordinate 26,848 of CAUYON010175010.1, forward strand.
AAAAAAACTGACCAACTCCTACAGGCCAGGCACCATGTTAATTATTAATAACAGATACATAATACAAGCCCCAGGGTATAGGACTATCCACCCTCACAGAGCTTAGCACCTATAAAAACAGATAATAAGCAGGTAATAAGATGTATGGAGTGAGACAGAGGGGGAAATAAAGGATGCTAACCTGAGTCAAGCAGTTCAGGTTGACCTCTGTGATGAAGTGACAAAGACTCAATAGGAGGTAACAAAGGAAAGCTGGCACAAGGTGGTGCCTGTGGCTCATCAAGTAGGGCGCCAGCCCCATATACCAAGGGTGGCAGGTTTAAACCCAGCCTTGGCTGAACTGCAAAACAGAAAAATAGCCGGGCGTTGTGGGGGGCGCCTGTAGTCCCAGTTACTTGGGAGGCTGAGGCAAGAGAATTGTCTAAGGCTAGGAGCTGGAGGTTGCTGTGAGCTGTGTGATGCCATGGCACTCTACCAAGGGCGATAAAGTAAGACTCTGTCTCTACAAAAAAAAAAAAAAAAAAGGGAAAGCTGAAACAAGAGAGGGAAGTGAGCCAGGAAGATGGAACACTACAAGCAAAGGCAAAGATGGGTGCATTTAAGGAACTTAGAGAAGAGTACCTGGAGAAGTCAGCAGGGGCCATATCTGAAAGTTTTTTTTTTTTAATTTTATTGTCTTTATTATTAAATCATAGCTGTGTACAATAGTGCAATCAAGGGGTACAATGTGCTGGTTTCATATACAATTTTCATCAAACTGATTAACATAGCCTTCCTGGCATTTTCTCAGTTATTATATGAAGACATTTGTATTCTGCATTTAGTAAGGTTTGCCTGTACCCTTCTAAGAGGCACCGTAGGTGTGGCCCCAGCAATTATCCTCCCTCCTCCCCAACCTCCCCCCTCCCCTCCCTACCCTGTCCCTTTCCCCATATTCTTGTGTTATAGTTGGGTTATACCCTTCATAGGACAGCTATAAATTCGCTTCATAGTAGGGCTGAGTACATTGGATACTTTTTCTTCCATTCTTGAGATACTTTGCTAAGAAGAATATGCTCCAGCTCCATCCATGTAAACATGAAAGAGGTAAAGTCTCCATCTTTCTTTAAGGCTGTGGAATATTCCATGGTATACATATACTATCTGAAAGTTTTGTGTGCACACATTTGGGACTTAATCCTGGCTATCAGAAGCCACAGCTCTAATTCAGGGAATTCATCCCCCAGAGAAGAGGCAATTAAAATATCCACCAAAATCCTATAGGATAATTGGTTTGCATTAGGTAGAGTGGTCTTCAGCAGCAGATGTATGGGTTGGATCCCAGAGAAGAGCTGGGTGCTCCACAACTGCCAATTTCTACTCCTTGCTGGCCCAACATCGCCACGAAACTATCCTCAGTGTGGAATGTAGAACATTTGGGAATAGTGGGCCCAACCCCAGCTCTTCAGCTGATAACATCTGAGTTGGTGAAGGTCATTTTATCATACTACCAGTTACAGTTTTCTACAAACTGTTTTTCCTCCACCATAGATAGTATCTTCCCCTTCCCAGTGTAAAAGCATTTTAGCTCTTAGGGAAAGTTCCCAGGGGAACAATACTCAATCCTCCCCCTTCTTAATATCCCTTGTTAAATTTTAGGAATCAGGAAAGAGTGGACATCCTGTTTTTTTAAATTCTTATACCACTTAGGCAGTATACTGGAAAGGTATTTTTAAAAGCCTCTAAAATTAAGTTAAACTGGCAAATAAATTGGTTATGTACTAGAATGATCAAGATAGCCATGTTAGGACAACAGAAAATAATGGAGTTACTTGAGAAAGAACACAAATCACTGATAGCAAAATAATTTTATTTAGTTTCTTATTTAAAAAAAGGCAGCATTTCACATATAAATTTAGACTTCAAGATTACAGTGTATATCTTACCAAAAGACATCCCTGAAGGATAGCTAGGGCTCACTGAGTGGGTGCAGGGAAGCACACTCCATGGGGAGTTTAAGTGGAAGTGCTTTCTTCTAAAGTCACAACAGCCTTTCCCTGCTCTTCAGCCTTGCCACTACAGCTTGTGGCTAGTAAGAAAACCCATAGCCATCACTTTGGGGCAGTAGCTTTTTGCTCATATGAATAGAAAATATCTCTAGGAATGAAAGCACAGAGGTCAATGATCCAGATTTCCCACAATAATCATTATTTATCTGTAGCAACAGTATGACAGCTTAGGAATTTATTTTTATAATTCAAAAGTTCTTAAGAACCCAAAATTCATTCATAAAGAGAACTTATACAATTAAATGAGCAAAAACAACAACAACAACAAAATCACCCTATTACACCTCTATAGTATAAGGCCCAGGGAAAAGACCCCATTCAAATCTGGGCTTTCCTTTCCCAATGAAATGTTTGGCACAACCCACAAGCTGTCATGAGACGGATAGGACTGGCAGCTGAAAGGTTTCTGGAAGTGGTCCCGTGATTTTTTTGTCTAGCTCCAATAGAGTATACAAAAGGGATATTTTAACAAGTTCATAAATTCAGGCCTAACTATGAAGCACACTGTTCCAGGAAAGTTATTCTGAAGGATAAAAAGGTCCAGATGAAGTAGGTCTCCTAGAGCCACAGGTTAACTCTGTCATCCTCTCATAAAAAATAAATTCACTGGCTGCCCAGGTCAGCAGTCATGATCTCCTAGTAAGGTAAAAAGTTGGAGAAACAACTTTGATTTGAGCATCTTGGGGCTGGGAGAGGAGACAAAGATGCCAAAGGCTGCTTTTAGGTTACTCTTTGTTCCACACTATACAGGGGCTCTGGTTGAACAGTACTAAGGAGAGTCAGTGTGCTAGTGTCATGGCTGCTCTAGGATTTGGCCTTCAGAATGAAGTGCTGGGATAAATGAATGTACCCCAAATCCAGTTCTAAAATTAAAAACTTCCTGCAAATATGATACAATACTGTGCAGTGAATGGCCAGGAATTGTATGCTGCTCCTATTTCTGATCAAAGCCCTATCCTGCTCTTAGCCAGCCATAGCTGAACAGTAGTAACATATAAAGAGTTGGCTGTGGCTTAAAACCAGGCATCTTAGTTACACATGGCCTGGGGCAGTGATGCCGATAGTCATTACCCAGTGGAGGGAATGCAGGGCCCAGAACTTTGGTTCAGAGCAAAGGTTTCATCTCACTCAAAATTTCAAACCAAGCCTTCTTTAATCTCTGAGCCAACTAACGCCATAAAGTAGTGATTAGGAATCTCTGGTTGGAAGGCAAAACACAGATCACTGCAGGCCACCAACTTGACTGTAGGAAAACAGAAAGATGCAACCTGTATCAAGTTAATAGTTGCTCAAGTGGAAGATCATTTCCTGGGGAACTTCAGTGGCCTGGATCTTAATCACATGGACGAAATGAATGCTGAGACTGGACCCCAAAGAAAGAGAGTCTGGATTTCAGATGTAATCAGTCTTCATTAACTTACCATATCCTGGACATCTTCTCTCAGGCCTTCCCATCTCTCGAATGCCTGAGCATATATTTTCTCAGGGACCAATGTAAACATTATTCAATAGATTTCAGCTTAGAAAAACATAGTTCATTGTATATTTAGTGTCTTACATTCCAGTGCAGGCAGCATCTTAGCATCAGACTTTCCCTTATTCATGAATACCAGTTTAGAAAGGAACACATACAGGATACTTGATACAACTGTGGCTGAAAAGTCCACTTTGGGTGCTAGACAGCTGGCTCTATCCTGCAATCAGGTGACAAACCAAGACTATTACAGGAGAGGCAGAACAAAGGAAGCACACTGTGCAACCATTGTTCCCACTTAACCCCTTGGGTCACAAATCTTGATATGGAGAACATTTCCACCTCTTGCATCAACCTGTGTTCTCCTTGTTTTGAATGAGGCTCTCTCCAGAGGGTTCAAGAGCCTCCTTAGAAGGGAGGGAGCCTTCTTTTCCAGTCCTAACATCTGAATATTTCAAAGCACAAGAGGAGTCAATGAACATGCTAGGGATGTTGCTGCCAAAGTAGATCTTACTGTTAGAAGCAATAGCCTGGTACTTTTTGAGCTCCAGATATTCCGGCGTCAATTTGTGCTGTGGGGAACAAACAAAAGCAAAGGCATCAGAATACTTTGGTGCAACAGTATCTCTCTTGCTCCCTACATCCATTTCTCCTAATACTCTCCTGAGTATAATGACTCAACTCTGAATGATTCCCAAATAACCCTCTCTCATTTTGGAGAGTAGCTATCACATTACTAGATAAGTTCCTAATTTTAAATTGCTTCAACAAGCTCCTGTCTTATCTTAACACAGGGAAAGTTATTTGCTTTTTAATAAAAGAATTGGGGATTGAATTTTGGGTAACAATTAATGATAACTAATTAATGATAATAACTAGTATTTCCATGGACTTTCTGTACCATTTCCTGGCCATCTTCTATAAGGCCTATAAAGTACTTTTATATACACTTTGTTTCATCTAAGCTGAATTCAAACTGACACAAGTCTAGAATTTTTGCTGAGTCTCTTGAGAGAAGTACATAGGTCCATAGATGAGAGTGGCAGAGGTTCAAGTGAAGAGCTTGGGCTCATAATTTTATAAACACCTGCGATTCTGCTCTTCGTGACCAAATTCTAGAACTGGAAAAAAATCTCAAGAAATCACCTGAATCTGGCCTCTTGCTTTTCTCAGAAGCTGGATGTTTAAAAAGATGTTTGTGACAAATGTTTGCTAACTATGAGATCTCTGTCTCTGCCAGTGTTTTATTTAATCATGGTGTCAAGATACATCCAACCAAAACCTCTTGGGGTTTGTTTAAAACTCACTTCTACTACTCTCCCAGCATATATACATCTCCCAAAGCCACTTTTTTTTTTTTTTCAGACAAAGTCTCACCATGTCACCCTCTTTAGAGTGCTGTTGCATTACAGCTCACAGCAACCTCCAATTTTGGGGCTTGAGCAATTCTCTTGCCTCATCCTCCCAAGTAGCTGGGACTACAGGCGCCTGCCACAACACCTTTTGTTGTTGTTGTTGTTATTGTTTTTTAGCAGGCCTGGGCCAGGTTCGAACCCACCAGCCCCAGTTCTTGTGGCTGGTGCCCTAACCACTGAGCTACAGGAGCAGAGCCCCAAAGCCACTTTTCTCATCTTCAGTCTCAGCCTGTCCCCAAGGCAAAAGTCTGTCTTGTACTTTATAATTCTACAAAATCTATTTTCTGCACTTCAGTACCTTTCACTTTCTAGATTTCTACCCTGTCCAGTTGATTCATAGAATCTGACAAAATACTGCAATCAAATCTGGTCATAGTACACAACTAGATTATAAGGCCTTCTCAATATAAGTTGGTATCTGAGTAGCATTTTTCAACATGGCATAAAACTACTGACCCTTTCAGAATGAGGCTAATCTCAAAGGCAAGGTCTTCATATTTATGCCTGGTCAGCTTCTCTCTTTACAGGTTTAGACTGCTAGTTTTCTTTTCTTTTCTTTCTTTTTTTTTGAGACAGAGCCTCAAGCTATCACCCTGGATAGAGTGCTGTGGCATCACAGTTCCCAGCAACCTCCAATTCCTGGGCTCAAGCGAGTCTCTTGCCTCCACCTCCCAAGTAGCTGGGACTACAGGCACCCGCCACAACGCCTGGCCGTTTTTTGGTTGCAGCTGTCGTTGTTTGGCAGGCCTGGGCTGGATTCGAACCTGCCAGCTCAGGTGTATGTGGCTGGCACCTTAGCCTATTGAGC